>WAAE01016091.1:0-97500 GCA_013400495.1 Nicator chloris
ACACCCTAATTTCCTCCCCCAGCTCCCCTGGCTGAGCTGGGATGAGTGAAGGAGAAGCCTAGTGCCAAATGATGCACAAGGAAACCACACGGGCTGCAGTGTTTAACAGTGATACAGTCGTGTCACCAAAATGTTTGCCTTTCTCTGTGTGTAACAGTGGGCATCAAATTCAGTGAGAAGACCTTAAGTTTTAACAGAAAAAGAGTTTGTCAAGCGTTTCAAGGGATAAGGAAGACACCTTTGGTTCCAGTGTCTTTTCACAATTTCAAGTTCCTATTTCATGGATGTGGAAGACTTGCAATGCATTTATGTCTCTCTGATTACCACACTGCACTAACTGAAAATAAACACTGAATTCAGATCAGTTCTTACAGTTACTTATGGATGATAGAGCACACAAATTGGTCTGGCTCCTTCCAAGAGAAAAGAGTCATGCTTCCCACTAAAAAAAAAAATGGCAGGGAGATGTTTAATGTGATTGCAACTAACTGTTAAAATCCATGCAGCTGTCAGAAGAAAAAAATAGCCGAGTTATATTGTCCCACTGCAGAGATGTTACATTTATAAGATAATCTCCAGCACAGTGCTCGTAGCTCATGTTTGTTCTCATACTTCAGAGGAATGTTTTCTAATCACCCAGAGAAGTTTACAGTGTTGTGTTGAGTTAACACCAGTGGAAACCAGGCCAGCAAGCAAGAGATCCATCATGGACAGCTGTGTAGCACCTGTGTGTGCTGTGCAAGTGGCTGCTGCTTCCAGTTTGGTGAAGAAATCACAATACACATTTTTCACAGCGAAGGATTTTGGCAGTCACACAAGCACGCTTTCATGGAGGGGTTGTAAAATCCTGATGGAGCTGTAAAATCCTGAGCAGATCCAAGCTTAAATTTGAAGTTTTAAAATTCTTTCTTCTCGTGGTGTGTTTCACCTCTGGATTTTGCAGCTGGGATGGGCAGAGTTTGCCCTTCTCTGCTAGACAAAATGGAATACACCAACAAAGAGGAGGTAGGAGTTCAAGTCTTTGGCATTGAATAAGGGACAGAATTAGGTTTCAAAACACATGCATGAAAGTAACCATTAATATATTTGCTGTGATATGCAGTAATGTGTTTAAAATGCATCTTATCAGTGCACCAACTGTTTTTCACATCATTTGTGAATTTTCAGTGTGAATGTGTATCCAGAGGCTCAAGCTGATAGTCTTGAAGAGCGTCAATTTTCACAGGATGTCTCTAACCAGTCACTTCTGAAAACATTGTCTGTTGCTAATTAAGTCTGGCACGTTTCTGTCAGATAGGCAAGGAATGTTATTTGCCACACTGGAGATGGGTCAGTTATGGTACAGAGAAACTGTGGCTCCCTTGCAAATTAACAGTGGGGCCAAATATAGAAATGAAGAATCCTAAATAAGATCAGAGGAAAAACTAAGATCCTAAATAATGACTCTACTCACATAAGGATGAATAGAAGCCACTACAAATTTTACATGGGAGAGGGAAAAAGGAAGCCTTTTTAAGATATTCAACAGTGTGACAATCAAGCCATGGGCTTTACGTGTGGGGCACACCATTTAAAGCCTTTCTGTCACAGTACTGAACACTATGTTGATATTGGTCTTGCTGGGAGAATAACCCACAGAACCCACAGAAATTTTCCAGGCAGATATTCTCTAAATTGCTCTGCCTTGCAAAAAACAATTAATTTAAGTGAATCTGATTTTTCGAAACCATACATTAAAACAAGCTTTACCCAGTTGCAATCCTTATTGGAAACCCTTGGCAAGAATAGTTTTTCACTGCTTATTTGAAATCAGGAAACAAACACTATACTCCAAGTATTGCAAGGTATTTGGCAATTTTTTTACCATGTCCCAGACTTCAGTTCTCAGGAGTGACTTTGTAACATGGTGACAACATGACTGCTGATAGAAAATGTAAAATGGGCTTAATTCTGCACGAGTTGGGTGCTAGGAAATCCTTCTGTACTCATTGGTAAGGCTGCTGATGCTACTGCCACAAACCTTGTGTTGTCCTGTCTTGGTGAAATGTTTTTGCCACACTCTTGCCATTGTCAATGGTATTTTATGCAGACTATAATGTGCTGCCATTATCCCTGGCGATAGGAAAATATAGTTTGTACCTGAAGCTGCTCACAGTCTTTCTGATTTAGACTTTATCTACACTCGAGACCTCTCCCAGCATAACATTTTAGTTGTCTTTTTCTTTTTTTCCTTTTAGATGTAAGTGTAACATCAACGGAAATCTTCAGTGTGCAGTACAGCACAAAATCACCCTGCTCCCCTTGCTGTACAGGGACAAGTACATGACAGAATGATGTTTTACAGGGCTGTAACAACAGCCAATGGGTTGTAGCACTTTAATTACAGCGGTATATTTAAAGTGGCACAATTTTGGAGCGCAGACAAAGCCTTATTTACCACTTGAGGTATAACAGCTGCATAAAAAATTATACTCCACAGATAAATCACCCCGTGACGGTGGCAAAATACTGCATTTAGCATCTCTCTGTGCCAGTAGGAGCCTCAGCAAAACTTCAGACACTTGCTAATGGAAAATTGAGAGGTTGCTTATTTTTATTACCTTCCAAGTTTTTGTGATATTAAGCTTTGGATGTATCAGAAATTGCTGATTTTATTCCCCCATTGGAAATTTGAACTGTGCTGAAAAAGAAAGAAAGAACTACTAGTGATTTCCTGATTTTTTTAACAAGCTGTGATACTGAGCTTCTGTATTCCCTAACCCTACCCTGTGCTGACCATATCTCAGGAGACATTAATGAGGGGAAAAAAATTGAGCTGCATTGTTCCCACTCAGTGTGATTTTTTTTTTTTTTGCCACAGACAGAGCACTTGTCACCTGGCTGCTTCTCCCTGAGTGTCAGGCAGCTCCCTCATGCAGTCAGGTTCCCAAAGTAAATACAAACTTCCCAATGGTGTGGTAGTGTCTGTCATCTGGGAACTGCTAGAGTATGAAATGAAGTCTTAATTTTCCTTGATTTTTCTTCTTTTTCAAAAATTCAAAGGGGATTTTGGGGTTTCCTGGAGATTCATTTTTTTTTAATCCACCATCTGTCCCAGCAGTTAGTTACTTAGACAGACAAAGCTTGAGAAAATACGTCCCAAGAATGGCTTTTGGTTTTTGAAAGCAGTTTAGACTCTGTTCTGTTTTTCACAACAGAAAAGTGAGGTGAAAACATGGGGCACAGGAAAGCACAGCTATACTTCCTCTTTTTTTAACTCCTTCTTTTAATAGTCTTCAGACTATTCAGTAACTTTTTGTAAGTGTACAGCTTGCACTTACACTGAAAGAGAAATAAGGGGATCAAATTAATATTTCTCCTAATTATGGGAGTTCAGCATGGCAGGACTCCAGAGCAAGCAAGTGCATGGCAGTGTCACCTATTCCTACTGGTTGTGAACACTTCTGTACAACTCCCACCAACTCTACCAAATCACCAGAAGGAGGGTTGTTTTGTTTTTTTTTTTTCTGATACATTCAATATTGCTTCTTCCAGGTCATAATCATTCCATTGATGTCCCACTGAAAAGTTCCAGGTTTCCACTGAGCAGGAGTTTGCCACACACCTGTTGTCCCCTTCCCCACCTGGCTGGGGATGGCTGGGCCACCGAGGAAAAGACCAACATGGAAAATCTGAATCCCAGGAGCCACCACCACCTCATTTCCAACCGGGCAGTGTGCCCAAAGCTGGTACAACAAGGGAGCTTCCTGTTAATACAAGGTTTCAAGGTGAGATATGTCTTCAAGAAGTAAAGCTAATAAACAGAATTTAAGCGTTTTTAGAGCTTTGTGGAAGTTTTAGTTCACTTTCCATGTTTACTCAGCTGATTCTTTCTACTTTGGATGATAGCAAGGATGTAGTGCAACTCTAGCCTTGAGACAGAAAGGTACTGACTAGAAAGGGAAAAGCTATCAGCCTCAGCAAGCCTGCAGACATTATGGTTCACTGCCTAAATTGCATTCATACAGCTCCCATCATAAGAAATATGCTGGGTAAGTTCAGGGGCAGGTTAAGCTGCCATTGATGTATAAACTTTCTAATTTGTTGTTGTTGTTGTTTTTGTTTTGCATGTAACAGTTTCTAGAAAAGAGTTTAATTTTATTTTTAAAGCAGTTCTGAAGTAAACTAGATAACCATGAAAGCTGTCAAATACCCAGTAATTGATGTTCTTTTTTTTTTTTTTTTTTTTTTAAACAGACTGGGAAGAACTAAGTTCTGCAAAAAATTGTCATTTAGTGTTTTTAAATGCTGATCAGGACAAGCCTCCTCCAGCAGTCTAAATTCCTGCAGTCCATTCAGCCTTCTGCCTGTTGGCCAAAGCTGCCAAGCAAGGGTTATTTACTGAGTGCCAGTTGTGGCAGGACGTTTTGCAATGCTGAAGGACCAAAGGGCACAGCACAACTTGCTACGAGAAAAATGCCTCATCTTAATCGGGAAGCTTGTGAAGGAAAAAAAATCCCTCAGCCACCAAAAAAACAACTGGTATTGAGGATCTTCTGCCTGATAAAGACTGAAAAAATATTTTAAACCTCATTAGAAAAATAAAGTTTGCCTATTTCCCCTGTTTCATACACTGTGCAGGAAAGGAACACATATGCTGTCACATTTATATTTTACGGGCTCTTTTTTTCCCCAAAACCTTCGTACCTCAGATTTGAACTTTAAACTTATGACAGTGTTATGTTCATTAGAATAAAAATCACTTGCTATTTCCATAGCAAAGCTCCCCCCCAGAGGTTATCTTAGCTGTTTTATAAATCATATCAGGAGGAAAGCTGGCATAAAGGTTGACAGCTCACTCTAGATAATCACTTCCCCGTCTCTTAAGTGACTTTAAGCAGAAAGGAGCATGTAGCTTGCCAGTTCAGGTTTTAGTGGTCAAGCATCCACATCTAACCACCACCAACAGACTGACTAAATTAGCTTGTAAGTATTTTACTGAAATGCAGGAGGATCACAGTCCTGCCCAGGAGAAAGAATCTCAAACATTCGTCAGCTATCAAGCCATATTTTCTCTGTCCTTCCAGGGCAGAGCTCATTATATGGAACGACATGAACACCAAAGCCCTTTGACACAAGGTCCTTGAAGGGAACTCAGGGTTCAGATTACTGTTGATTTATCAGCTTCCTCAAGAGCTGGGCTGATTAGACTAATGGCTTATAGGGGATATGATTTCAACATTAAAGTCCTGTATTGTGGAGGCAGAGAAATGAAGCAAGTTAGATCTTGTAGTAAACAGAACTTACAACTCAAGGCAACAACCCATTAAGTAGAATCATAAAGGGAATAAACACACATCGAAAGAATCCTGGGTTTAGGAGATAAGGCCAGCTTATATATTATAATTTTTCTACATAAACTAACAAAACTAAATCCTAATCCTGTCTCAGAGAGACCGAAACAGTCTGGAAATGGTGCCACATCTTGTCAGGCTGAGTCAGAAGAGAAAAAAAAAAAAAATCAAGAAAACTCTCCCTTTAACACCTCACTTCCCCATGACCTGATGACAGGCATTTTGCAATCAGTAGGAACCTCCCATATTTCTGTTGGGGGCAGAGTGCTTGGAAGAGGAAGGGTTACCTATAGCAGGAAAAGTGTGGAGTGGGCAGCACAGGAAGCAGATGGAAAGCCTTTCTTGGAAGTTGGTTGTGATAGAAGCAAATATTAAGGAAGGAAAAACCTGAGAATATTTGCCTGAAACATAAGTATGATTCAGCTGTTAATCACTCCATCTCTCCCTGAAACTGTTGTCTCTTAGTTAAATGAGGATAATAAGACTGTCCTTTATAAAAAGGGTAATCCTGAAAGTATCAGTAACAAAGATATAGGGAGCTTATTTTCTCACTATCTCATAACACAGAATCAGAAGACCAATTCAGCTCAATGCCATTAGGAAGAATAAAATCCAACCCTGAGAAAATGATACTTTTTACTCAGCTTATAATTGGACCTTGCGATTAATTTCTCTTGGAAGCCAAGAACTTGACAAGGTACAAAAAGGAACTGGATATTTATGCAGACAATGAAAATTATCTATAGAATTATAAATTTTGAGGAACCAATGTTAGGAAAAGATATTAAATTTCATGCTTCAGATATTTGGCAACTATAAACTGAGCAGCTTAAACTGACAAAGTGTAGTTAATTTGGTTCCCCCAACTAAATAGTTAACTGTAGCATTGTGGAAATAAAGGAACTTCTGAAAGTAGAACAAAATCTGAATCTTTGGCAATAACTTGCATGCAAATAGTTCCAGTTAAGAGATGTTACAAAAAGCACTACACATTGCAGCTCTTACTGGTTCTCAGTCTTCCTCATACTTTTATTGAGTTGATCTTAGCTTGTACAACACCCCCAGGAACCAGATGAACCTTATATCTAGCACACCCTGGTAGCTTCAGAACTTGGCAGCCTCTTTACACAGATGAAAGATGTATATATAAGTATTATTCAGTTATTTACACACAAAAACCTTAAAAAGGTGGAGGAATGAGACACCACCCAGCAAAGTGGGTCAGAGTTGAGGGCGTGTTTGCAGGTAGGTGGGAGGACACTGAACATCTTTCATTACCAGATTCTTGCAGCATGGTACTGGTCTTCATTTTTCAGACCTGTCAGGTTCTCTCAGGTCCACATGAAGGAGGTGTTGTAAAATGCAGAGATTCTTAGTCTGGTGCAAAACCACTGAGTAAGGATTACCTGGCTTTTTGACATGGGAAATTGTCACGAGCTGTAGCAGAGCTGGGTGTGCACTGGCTGTTCAGCAGATTTTGTGCCTTGCTTTCACCTGTCACTGGGTTCAATGCCCAGGAACAGAACTGGGAGGCAACTACACAGTCAATATTGTGTTTGCTCTAAAGGAAGAAAAGAGGTGAAGAAACAGAATCAAAACCTCTGCATTGTGTCTTCCGCCTATCTTCATGCTTACTAAATGCAAATATTTGGGAATGAAACATGGGAACCATTTAAAAGGAGGCAATGATTGAGGGAAGAAGGACCATGTTTGATTTCTAGTGAAATTCCCTTTAGAAGAACAGTATTTAGAACTAGCTCAATTTTTTATGTAGCCATTAACTTCTTTAATGAGAATCTGCTGGAACAAAGATGCAGCTATTCCAGAGCCTGGTTGAGCATTGTTATTGCATTTAAAACCAAAATGTGCTTTTAACTTTGCAGCTTGTGATGAAAGAAAGTTGCATCAGTGGCAGTTCCTGGCAATATTCAGTTTCCCAGAGAAGAGATTGCCTTGGGTAATCTCACAGAAAAAGAAACAGTGCAATGTGGCTGGGTGCCAAGGTCAGTGACAAGCTTAGGACACAAAATAAGAATCAACTGGGTCCATTGTCTCCAGGAGCTCAAGTGACATAAAGCATCTTTCAAGAAGCCAGAATATTAATCTCCCACTGAGAAACCAGTTTTGCCCTGTTTTGCTGATTCTTTTAGCTTTGGCCAGAGATGTGAAAAGGCATGGGGTGGTGCTCACTCCTCCCGTGCACCCTCCTGGCAGTTCCTGATGGCATGGTCTCATTTCACCATGGACACTCCCTGAGGGACAGAGACACCCTTCATGGGTGCTGGGAATTGTTTGGGACAAGAAATGCCTTGGAAGCAGCCAATGGTGTGTGCGTGTGTCCATTTCAACAAGACTTAAATATCAGTGCATCAAAATTTGGACTCTGGAGATATTCTTACAAAAATGTAATTTCTGCAGAATGCTTTCTGAAAGCATCAAAATGTGCTGTGGGATGAAGATGTTGCCTTATTTACTCCAGACTGACCTTAACCTAGCCCAAATTTTACACAGTCCTTTTGCATTTTGCTGTTAGAGATGCTAAGCCATTAGTGTGACTACTCTGTTGTACTAACCTGAAATTATTAAATTAAATGTTTATGAATTTGGCTGCATTTCCTTGTTCCTTGGACATGGGGACAGTTCAATACAATTTCTAACCTGCACATGCTTGCAGCCTGGGGGCTGTGAGTCATGTTTGCTTTAAAAGAGGCAGCACTCCCAGACTGTCACTCACCTGGGTTATTAGAAACAGAGCACTTTAAGAATTACTCTGCCACCTCCTCACCTCTAAATATAGCTGGTGTGCGTGGGTCTTAAGCGATTTAGCTAGTCTGAGAAAAGGTCTCATTCCAAATAATCAATTAAAAATCCATCATTTTAAGAACTATGTGGGCCTCAGGCCAAATGCATCTTGGATGTAACACCTTTGACTGTTTAATGCAGATATTAATTATTTGGATTACAGCTGCAGATCTTAACTCAAAATGGAATTTCTCTGCACTAACCAGCAGCAAGTCCTGTTCCAAAGAGTGCACTGTTTAAGCAGGCATGATGGACAAAGAGCAGCAGCAGAAAATCATCATTATTCCCTGCTTCACGGATGGGAAACTGAAAGACAGATTCAATGACCTGCCAAGGGTCACATAGGAAAAGGACTAATTCATAAATCCCACTACAAGGTCTTAAACCATGAGATTTCCTCTCATTCTTTAATCAATAATAAAACACCACAGATGTCTAAGAATCTAATATCTGCAAAACTGCTCCAAGGTCTATAGGCATGATACAATTAATTTCCATTAAGAGCAATGTAACGTGAGGACACTCTGAACTGGCCAGAAAAGTAGGCCTTGCAGACTTTGCAGTTTTAAAATACTGTTTTAATAGACAATATAAAAATCAGGGATAGTCTCATTAAAATAAAAATATGAGGAAACAGTTGCCAAGCCTTTGACCAAAGTTAAAACCAAAGGAACTGATTCAGGAAGTAAACCAATGTTTTAAAAAAAATCAGGTTTAGAAAAATCAAAGTCTTTAAGTGAAAATATTTATAATGGATTTTCCTTTTCCAAATGAGGATTTTGTTTCTCAGTGTTGCATGTGTTGTTGTTTGACCTTTAGGGCTGTACTCAGCCACATTTTTTAACTCCTTCCTCCCCTTCTAGCACAAAGGATTACCAAGAGAAATTCTCAGAGATTCACCTCCCTGAAGGGCTCAGATTTCAGGAAAAACATCGAGTATCAAAGAACTTGCAACATGATCACAGGCATCAGCAATGTTGAGTTGCATGAGACAACATCCGCAGGTTACAAGGAAGAAGTTAAGCACTGTGGGAAAAGTTCTCCTCACTCAGCCCCCATAAGGCCAACAAGCTTCCATAAATACCTCAATGCCTTCTATCCAAATCCCTCTGCAATTTCTTTCATGTATTTCCACAATTGTAACAAGAACCACCACCAGGTTGTGCAATACATAATCAGACTTGACCAGGCATAACTTTTGAATCTTCCTGTCACCCTCTCTTATTGTTTGTTAAACGAGTAGAAAAAATAAAATTAAAAAATTATTACTGCTCCAATAAGCCTGGATGTTGCAGTCAGTTATGGTCATGTCTAAATTTTTGTGCAATATACACATTACTGACATTAATCCAATTGCATAGTTAAGCATATATATCCATTTTAGGTGTTGTGAAAAGTCTGACTTTTATTTTATGCTTTTGAAGAATGTAGCTAAACTGGAACCTGTAGCTACTGCTCCACTTAAAAAAACCAAAATACAGTAGTCATATTACTTTAATACAGCATGCCACACTTAGAGCATTGATATCACCAAAAAGATAGAGAAATTAAACTCGTTTCTTTATAACCGGTCTTAAACCTCCAATATTCCCAATATGTAAATCAAACTAACAAAACATTAAGAAAACCTTTGGCTACCACATTTTAACCACCATTCTGGAGCAATGTAGAAATTCTGGTTTAACCATTCATTCTGTAGAAAGACATTCCAATACAATACAGTACAATACAATACAGTGCCATACAATACAATGCTATTTTCCTTCCTTGCAGTGCTACACAACGAACTCTGATTCTCTAAGGAATTTGCAGAGAGAGCCACCCACTAGTCTTTGTTAAAACTATTGCACAAAAGAGCAGGAGTGAAAAAATTAAGTTCACTGCTTTATCAGAGGTGCCAAATTTACTGGCTGGCAGGGATTAACTAGCTGGAAACTTTGGCCCATTAGTGTTTATTCTGATAAGTTATCTCCAGCTGTTGCAGGGTAAAGTTCCTAGAAAATAGATGCCATTGCTGTTGCTTTCTGCACTTGTGAGAGGTGAGATGCAGACAGGCCCTTCTCATTCAACATCTGCTCTTAATCTTCCTCATCAACAGGAAAATTCAGGTTTAAAGGAGGTGCCACTACTTGTGACTGCGGATATTTTTCAAAACCGTGAGAATGAGTGAAATCCTTGTGTGTCACTTAAAATGGATGTGAGCCATGTCCCAAAAATTAGAAAAAAAAATCTATTTGGTGCCATAGGACTTGGATTGGGTCTATTGCAGAGGAGGAAACAAATCAACTACATTTATTTCTGCAAGAGTAGTAGTCAAAAAGCCTTGAATTCAAGTCAGTATAGGTCATTAGGCAATAGCTATATTTTAGGTGTCTCTGAACATATTGTAAAAGGTCACAAAATTTTGTAGGTGGCTTGTTTATTCAATAAAATGTAGTGAAGGAAACTTGCACTCCTCCTCACGAAATTAATGGAATGTCCATAGATTTTAACAGCACCTTCTGTGGAAGGCCAGTAGCAGAAATTCTGCATTCAGGCAAATCAGGCCACTCTAATGTGCCCTTGACTTCCCTTATTTAGCATTAATATCAATTTATCTGCCTTGTCAAGGGAAGAGTAGAGGGAATACTGAGAGGCAGGAATGAGTGATAAGAGTCCCTGAACTGGTTTCAAAAGTAGAGGGGGCGCAGTTTCAGAGAGGCTTTTCAGAGGCTAAAAATGAGATGGTGCACCTGAAATTTCAGAATTAAATGACAGAAGTAGTTTCATGAAAATTTTAAAGAAAACATGAATGAAATGTATTGGTGAACATATACAAAATCTAGGAATATGGGGCTAGAATTTGCCCTTGGCTTGGAAGGTTATGCAGGGCAGATAAAGGGGCTCACTTAAGCTGCTGAGCAGCTCTTTGCTTTGGCTACTCTGGGCTGGGAAGGCAATGAAGTCTCTGAGTGTATCATACAGTGCAAAGTTAACAGCTGGAAAAAATGGTAAAAGGATGGAAAAAGTCTACCCTTCCAAACCAAGGATAATCACTTAACTGTGTTACAAGTTAATTAAGTCCATTATAAAATTAAGGGGCAAATCCTGCAGTCTTGTCCAGGAGGAACAGTCAGCTCCAGTGCAAGGAAAAGACAGAACTTGGCTTCCATCCTTCATCTGAAGCTTCCTCTTCAAAAGGATTCTCTCACCTCTTCTTGTAGATCATTCAGGTCATCATTGAGGCAAAAGTCCAGGTTGTGATCTGCATATTCCAGGAAACTTTTGCCAGGGCAGTATGATATGGACTGGGAGGAGGTGGCATGTCAGAGATCTTTGCTTTGATCTTTTCTTAGGATACAGACAAGCACATTTCTCCAACTCTCTTGAACCTGAAACTCTTTACTCCACAAGAAAGCAACTTTTCTCATATGAAGGCAGTTAATGCTACCATTGGAGGCCAACACTCCCTTTTGCAAATAGGCACCTGTGTGGAAATTAGGATAGGGTGAAAAGCACCAAGAGGCCAATTCCAAATAGTCTTGGTGTAGATACCAGGGTGGGAAGCCAATCCTCCAGAGAAAGGAGAAAAAATCCTGCTGTTCTTAAAGTGGGAAGATGCTCACTTTTCTTTTAGAAACCCTTTCTCGTTCTCTCTTTCTGCACAGCTCCTACACTTATTCTATATATACGCATACACTGATGATTCACTGGAGCTTCTGTCAAGGACACATCTTCCCCTTAGCTTCAGTAACCCAAATATATAGTAAAATGCCTTCTCTTGTAGGACAGTCACTCATTCCTGCTGGAAGAAGGCAAGGTTACTGCTTTGCCATCCCTCCCATGTAAGGAGGCACAGACACAGCTTTCCATAGCTCCGAAAAGCAGTGTGTTTTGCTCCATGAGGAAGTGATCTGCCTCAGATCTGTAAGATCTCACATTGTGATCACTTCTCTCCAACTCTGAATCTAACTGCCAGAGTGGGGGAGATGGGATTAGAAAAGGAGTGAATTCAAGGTCTTTCCCTGCTGCATGGTAAAAAGAGGCTCTGTTCCTCCTGCTTGCCTTCACCCCAGGCAAGGCCTGTGGATACCTCCCCTGCAGAAGGGCACAAGGAAGCATTTCAGAGCTCCTGTGTGCACTGCACACAGGTAAGAAAAACCTGGCCTCAGTGTGAAAAGACAGATTATAGTGAAGAAAAAACAACAACCCAACAAAAACTTGCACAGCTCCCAGAATTATGTTATTGAGGATGCTATTTGTCATCTGCTGTATAACAGAGCATACATTTTGAAACAGGCTGGCAATTCCATTTCATTCACTCTTCTCTTTCCTATTCCACTAGTGTCATTGAAGGTAAGCAGCAAAGTCACCCTCTTCATGAATTTCTCAAACTGAAATGCTCTCCTGAGGATTGTTATCCTGCTGCTATGTGATCTAGTCTGGAAGGCTGCATGTACCAAATTAAAGAGAACTCTATGAATCAAAGCTGAGAGACTTGGTGCTGAGATACATAATGAGCACAAGAGCACGAGGCCCAGTCCTGCTCCCACAGAAATGAGCAGCAAGGGTCTGATTCTGATTTTGCTGATCCAGCTATAAATCAAGAGCAACTTCACTGAAGCACACATGAGTAAAAAGTGAACAAGCAGTCTTTCAGCTACTAAATTCCCAACATATCATGCACTGTATTTTGTACAAAACATTGTCCCAGCTTGACTTTGCCTGCACGGCTATCCTGGGACAAAATGGTGAGGATATATTCAAAGGGTGTCTTAAGAGAAAAGCAGTTATGATCCAGCAGAGGAGTGGGTTAGCAGAGCCCACTGAGCCCTCACCAGCTGCCCAGCTGAATTAAAAAGAACCAGGGAGCCTCTCAGAGCCAGAGTCTAAAGTAAGTAAACTTCTCTTCCCCTGCTGTACTCAGATCCTCCTGAGTCCTGAGCTGGAGGCAGGTTTTGATGACCAGATACCTCTTCAGAGATTCCATAAAATTTTATGTGCTTATGAGCACTCTTTATTCAAGCAAAATTCACAGTGCAGCTGAAAATCCCTTTGTATTTTGAGACTTAAAACAATAGAGAGCATCAAGCTAAGCCATAATATGTTGTAACAGCCAAAAGATTTTCACCAGGACTAGTTAGAATTGCAATGGAAAGGAAATTAATTAGTTGCAGAAGAGTGTAACAGAGAAACACTGGTTATAGTCGCTTGGAGGGGAAAAAATATAAATGGTGTTTTTGTTAAGGCACGGTATTCATCAGAATAGCAAGGCTGAAGCTTTTCTCCTTTTGAGAAAGGAAATTGCCCATATTTACCAGAGGATGTATGATTTTGTGATGTTCTTTATAAACAGGATTGCTCCAAAGAAGATCATCACTACTGAAGAGAATAATTACACCCCTATATTATCACCTTTTTATCTTTTTAATGAGAATTGCCTGGCAAAGAGCCATATACTGGGTCACAGCACTGTCCAAAGAGGATTTGTGTTTGAGTAGTGACTGAGTATGGTTTGTAACCTATTATGACTGGGCATTGTAAGGACCACTAAATGAAAAATGGTCCCTGTCCCAATTAACTTTTAAATCAATTACACAACTCCTTTTTTCTACAAGCTAAAAGATGGAGCAAGACACAGACTCTTGTCTTGCTGCTGTGGCTTGTTCGTTTTTATTTCCCATCCCAGGGCTTTAGGGAGTGTGTTTCTGCTAAGTATTTCTGCAGCTGTTCAAAAGCAATCTTACTGCACAATACAGTATCTGAATAATTGTCTCGGGTGACTATTAAAGTCTGCAGCTGCCCCATAAAACCACGAGGAGTAATCTTGCACCACAGCAGAAAATATCCAAGAGCCAACCCTGCAGAGTGTCATTTCTGTTAGGAGAGAGCTACTGCAACTGAGTGGAGATTCAGGAAGGCAGAAGGAGCACAGGGAAGGGTCTGGACCTGAAATAGTTTCTTTTCTTGCTGACTAAGCAAAGCTGCTGATTGTTAAATATTGAATTGTCTGTATTCGTCCCTGGCCAACTGAAGTCAATGGACAGACATGGAGGAGGACTTTAACCTGTTACACATGGAATGTTTGTCTTCCCCTTTCCCTCTCTGTCTCTCCTTAAAGCCCTTTACACACTGCACTAAAGGAACCCCTTTAAAGCCTAATGCATGGTAATACAGTTTAATCGTGGTTGGTTGGGCTGTTGGGGATAAAATGAGCTGGTTCCAAGTAATTTTGCTGACTCTAAACTTGGCTCTGTACAGAGAGCTGGAGGAGGGGAGATTACTAATAAAAATAGCTGTGCTACCTGGGGAAGCTCTGCATACTGCAAAGGTGCTGTTAGAGTAGGCCCCGTGATTGCAGCTAATTGATTTTTTAAAACAGTGACATTTGCCTCACACTGACTACATTACCTGCCTCTTAACCCTTATGTAGGAACAACTCACACACAAATGTAACTCCCAGACAAGCACTCTCTGGGCACTCTTTTCTAACTTGGCAAAATCTACTCACTTTGCATTCATTACACAGCTCCTTTCAGTCTGGGAGTTGGACACAGCTGAATGGTTGAAGGCAGAAATCTCCTGCCTTCCTTTCCTGCAGGATGAAAATAGACACCCCGAATTTGGGGGGACTGTTTCTTCTCCCCACATCCTCTGATGCAGAACTTCCACTGAATCCCATGCACAGTCCACCAGACAGTGATACCTGCCCTGCCTGTTGGAAGGACAAGTGATTACTACTGACCCATATTTTGCTTCCATGGAACATTTAATTCTTTCAGATGATTACTCCTCAAAAATAACCATCTGGGCAATAGTATCCCTCTCCTTCCCTGCCTTCAGCTCTCACAATCATCACCAAAATGCCAGGCAGAAGCTGCTCTATTAGCTAAGCATGGTTCACATTCCATCAGTGATATATATATAAAAATAGAATGTTAAGAAACTCCAAATTTAGATGATTAGTAATGTGCAACTGGATCATTTAGCCTATTGACATTCAACTGTGATATGAATCCAGTTAAGATTAAAGAAACCAAAGGTTCAGACCATCTTAGAGTAGCATAGAAACTTCATGAGAAAATGAGCTTGTTTCAATCTACAGGGCCAAGCTCTTTCACTGCCTTACATAAATAGGTACATCTGCACAAGTAGTACAATGTAGGATCAGGGAGAGCTTCAGAAATCAACTTTATAACTGTACCAGTTTATCTATAGATATACAAGGTCTGTCTGTTGTTTACTTACAGAAATATCTTGTCTGCAGAGATAAATTAGCAACTTCTTGCTAGATACTTTTTATCATCTCTGTCTTCTCAGTAGCTCACTCAAGCCTTCTGTGTGCAGTTGGAGTGTCACTGCAGCAAGAAATCTTCCAGTCTGGTCTCCAGCTTTACCATTTCCTTGTGTCTCTGGAGCTGAGAAGTAGTACAATAACAAGTAAAACCTACTGGACTCTTACAGAAATGGTCAAAAACCTCAATGTCTTAAAAATCTTTTTGCTCTCTACACTCTGTCACTTCAACCTGTGAAGTGAAATTTGTAAAATCTTTCTGCTTTTGTAATGAATACTTTCTCCTTCTGCTACTTCAGTGTTATTTTAAAGGATCAGATTTTGTTCTGTGAGCTGTATGTAATAATATTTAGCAAATAACCCTCTCATTGCATTAGGTTAAAAGAAAGTTACTATGGTGGCTGCAAAATCTGTTTTATGGGCATATATCATCTTTCTTATGTCCTTTAACGGTATTAATATCTTGCTTTCCTAACCAAAACAATTGTACAGCTCAAATAGCATCACCAAAGCTGAGTGAAGCTTTCCTCTTCAGTTCACCATGGGACTTTAAACACTCACCTCACCACACATGCATCACTGCCAGCTGCAAAGGTGGTTTTGTGCTGCAGACTTATTTTCAGAAGCAAGATGACTCTTGCAGTATTGTTATGCAGTGAAAAAGGAATCAAGACAAAGGAAAAAAAGGTCCATGTATAGATCTACTAAAAAGGTTTTCCTACATGCCTGCCAATGCCTTTCTGAGTTGTTCCTTGAGTGAGACATCAAGCTGGTAGGGCACAGATTACAGATCATTTTCCTGTGCTGTACTATTTCTTATGGTTGCTCTGCACCTGACTTTTGATCTGGAAGATTTTAAGCAACTTTAGATAATAACATGATGATGATCAGTAAATGAGCTTTGTGGGGTCTCTGCACAATGTATAAATGATGTATAACAGGGCATGTAACCAGCAGATGTAACCACTCCTGTGCTTTGTGCAGTTTGTATCTTTTTCTCTCACTGTCTGATGGTCATCACCAACTGTGACTGGCCACTTCAATTATTTACTACTGTTTCTGTCTCCCGAAACGAGCATCTGGAATTCTGAAAAAAAAGGCAAATTCCAATACTGAGAACTGTGGTTCTCTAAACAGTGGCAGGGATAAAAGGTTGGATGGACACTGCTCTTTTGATGTTAGAAGCTTTACCAAAAGGCAACTTACACCTGAGAAGCCTTCACTGAGCTACACCCAGCAGGAAACATTCCCAAAGGAACAATGATCCTTTCTTGCTGTTTTTGAAACAGTTCCCTAGAGAAACTAGGCAGCAGCTTGAGGTCTTATGAAGAAGAGGAAGTGTGTGAATCACAGCGAAATTACATAGGTGTCAACATTTGATATAGTGAAAGTGCTTCCTAACCAGAAGGTGCAGGTTTTAATAGAGTAGCACAAAAAATTACTCTAGTCCGTCATACTAAACATTTTTGCAACACTTTTCTTGTGGTATTTAAACAGCATTTCAGATTTTAAGATGAAATATGGATTGGACCTTAGTGTTCAAGATCTGTTTTACTCTGTAAAGCACTGGTTTATTTTATGAAGCAGGCATAATTTGCCAGTTTTACTTGAAGAAAAAAATGATTTATATGATTTATCAAGGCGGTGGTGAACAAAAGCTTGAGGTGTGGTGAAAATGTACTATTGGTACCTTCTTTACCACTCTAATTATGGTGAATAAATGGAGCCAGGGAAGGAGACAGGACAGAACAAGTCTGATCAATACCTGCCTGTCTTTTGCCCTCCCTGCAGTTAAAAGAGAATGACTGCACTTATCTGGCCTTCCTGGGGAGTATCCATTCCTTGCTGGAGGTTAAAGGCAAAAGTCTTTTATTCCTACTTTTATGCTGACCCTAAACTCATGTCCTGATTCTACTGTCTCTGGCTACACGGATAGTTCTTCAAGTCGATGGGAAAACGGTCACGAAAAAGAGTTGCTCACATGAATGAGGTTTGCAAGATCAAGCCCTTCATGATCAGTACAACCCTGGGCTCTGGGCTGCTGTGGCATCTCTGATTTACAAGGGTAATCCCATTAGCATCCAAGGGACAATTCACATGAGTAAGAACTGTGGGAATGGGCCCCTCAGGAGCAACTAGCACCACAGTTATGTATCCAACTTCACTCAGATCACAGCAGTTTCCAAATGTTCTACAGGCACTTTATGCTGTAGAGAAGAAAACAGACCTTGAGCACAAGTTCACTTCTGCTTTACAGATTATGGCCCCACTTTGGCACTCTTCATATCCTCTGCCCTCAAAGAGTAAGAACCTGAACTTTTTAGGTGGTTCACGGTCTGCAAGAAATCTTGGCTTCTCTCTCTTTTTTTTTTTTTTCCTTTATTTCCGTCTTGCCTTTTAATTTTTTTTTAATTTCTCCTTTTCAGTTTTCTCTATTTTTTCTGATTTTATTTCTTTTTTTAATATTTTCCTTTTATTTTTTAGACTTTTAACTTTTCTTTTTCTCCTTTTTCTTATCTTCCGTTGCCTTCCCTTCCTTGTTTTTTTAAAAAAAATTCTTTCTCTCTTCTCCGTCTTTCTTCTTTTTCATCCCTTCCTGTCCTTCTCCCTTCTTCCTTAAGTTCTTTCTCGGAATTACGGGTATTCAAAGAGGGTAGGAAAAAAATTAACAACATGATTGCCTCAATATTCAAAGAATGGGAATATAGCAGCTTTCCCAGTTTCAGAAGTGATTTTTTAAAGTCACATAAATTAATGTGAATTTCCAGAATCTGAAAAACTGGAATGTAAAATCCAAAGGAAAGCATGGAAATAGTAGAATTTCTACAGGCACTTATGCTTTTATTTATGTTCTACCTACAATGAGTGAAAATCACCTTTTTCCTGCTTTTCTGTTGTTTCTAAGTGTAGTTCTGAGAACTTGTGTAAATCAATTACTAACTTTACTTCTCAAGTATAATAATGTGTGTTTAGTTTTACTGTTAACTTAATAAGTTTATGTGCTTTTTAAACTGACTGTGGCTAAAGATTAGAATGCCAAACAAGCAAAAAGGTGGTAATGGGAGATACTGTAATTACAGTTTTATTTCAGTCACACCATGAGATTGTGATATGTGTTAGGTGTGGTAAAAAACTATGAAGATACAATTCCTGCTTGAACTAAGGCATGAGCTGCAGAAATTCTTCCATGTGTTTTGAAATAAATCCATTTTCTGGGATGGATCCATGCCCCTGTGAGTTTTTTGTTGACTTCAGCAGAAACACTATTTGCCGTATTCTTAGTGAGAACGAAGGTTGTTGAACCCAACTCCTGCTAACATTTCAAAAGAGTTCTGATACTACAGCTCTTGCTCAAATTAGTTTTGCTGTGTTTTATGATTTTAAGAAGAGTTACACAGGAATTTGACATGACATGAAAGGACACGACACAAAGCACAGAAGTAACATCAGTGAACATCGAAAATATGTATCTAAGAGTAGAGCTTTTTCCGTAAGGATGAACCTTTAAAAATTGTATCCCTTTCTGACTGTGTACACAAGTTTAGGATTAGTTTTGAAACCTTTGCTGGGCATCTGAGTACATTTATCTCGATCTTTTTCAGTCTTGCTTATCATGAGCTGCTTAGACACAAGCATTGCTCCTGCTGATGAGGAGTGCTGTGGGAATAGCATAATTCTCCCTGAAGAACCACCGGGAAGCTCGGACACCAGGTTCCCTCCGTTCATCACTTTGTAGCACACTGGTAGGAGAAGTCTGTGGCCAGCTGCGGAGTTCCTTAATTTTGTTTCACTTTGCAAAATACCATGATGCATATCTATCGGAACAGCGCTGACGGCTTGGCAACACAAGCACGGTTAATTTTCTTGCCCTTTGGTAAAAGTTAAGGCCCACCAGAACAAGAGAGGGGAGAAAATACTGAGACTTTCAGGTAAGGTTTGAGCCCTCTTGGGAATTTGCACAACCGCTGGCCTTGACGGTCACTACGAGCGCCTGTCTGGGCCACAGCCTTTGGTTCTCCCCCGTCCAAGGGTGTTCAGACAGCAGGACTTTTCCTCGCTCGTTTTCACACGTTCTCCTTCTCTTTCTGCCAGGTTTGCGGGGCGCTGGGCCTGACCCACCGCTCCCGTGCGGCCGCCCCGAGCCCGCGGGGCTCCGTGAGGGCGGCCCGGGCGGGACCCGCCTCCGCGGCCGGCGGGGCGAGGCGGGGCCGGGCCGGGCCGAGGCGCAGTGCGGGCCGGGGAGCAGCGGGGCTCGGATCGCCGCGGGCACGGCCGAGGTGCGGGAGAAACGATGGGGACGGCGGGGCCTGGGAGCCGAAGCCGCCGCGGGTGCGGGAGGGCGGTGCGGGAGCGGGGAGCTCCGTGTGAGGGGGCGCGGGGGGACCCGGCGTGGCGGCACCTCCCGCGGGGCCGGGCCGGTAATCGGCAGCTGGATTGGGAGCGGAGCCTGCGGCGAGAGGACGCTTTGGAGAAATCGCGTTTGAAACACGCACAGACAAGTGGCCCCGGTGGTGCCGCGGCCGCCCGCGGCCCCGGGACACGCGTGGCGGGGGCGGCGGGAGGGTCTGAGCCCGGCCGCTGCTCCGAGCCCCCGCAGCGGGCCTGCAGAGACACACCATTATTATTATTATTATTATTATTATTATTACTGTTACCCATGTCTACCGGGCTGTTTGTAACCGTAATGAGCACATCCCTTAAAACCTCGCTGTTTGTGTGTTTGGGGTTTGTTTTTTTGCAGTTTCTGATGGGCTCAAATCCCGGGTTTTTCCGTGCCCTTCCATTTAGTGCTAAAGGCGGATCNCAAGAGAGGGGAGAAAATACTGAGACTTTCAGGTAAGGTTTGAGCCCTCTTGGGAATTTGCACAACCGCTGGCCTTGACGGTCACTACGAGCGCCTGTCTGGGCCACAGCCTTTGGTTCTCCCCCGTCCAAGGGTGTTCAGACAGCAGGGCTTTTCCCGCTCGTTTTCACACGTTCTCTTTCTCTTTCTGCCAGGTTTTCGGGCGCTGGGCCTGACCCACCGCTCCCGTGCGGCCGCCCCGAGCCCGCGGGGCTCCGTGAGGGCGGCCCGGGCGGGACCCGCCTCCGCGGCCGGCGGGGCGAGGCGGGGCCGGGCCGGGCCGAGGCGCAGNCGCGTGGCGGGGGCGGCGGGAGGGTCTGAGCCCGGCCGCTGCTCCGAGCCCCCGCAGCGGGCCTGCAGAGACACACCATTATTATTATTATTATTATTATTATTATTACTGTTACCCATGTCTACCGGGCTGTTTGTAACCGTAATGAGCACATCCCTTAAAACCTCGCTGTTTGTGTGTTTGGGGTTTGTTTTTTTGCAGTTTCTGATGGGCTGAAATCCCGGGTTTTTCCGTGCCCTTCCATTTAGTGCTGAAGGCGGGTCCTGGGCATTCTGGGAGCTCGGAGCGGTCACAGAGCAGCGAGGGAAAAATGGATAAATGTGGCAGAGCACCAAAGCTGCTGCTGAACAGTGTCCCATGCCAATGACTTGGCATCATTCTTGGATGTATTTTCAGCATAGCTCAGAGAAAAACGCTCTGATGCTGTGGATTTGCTTTATTTTTGTTGTGTGAAACACTGCATGCTTTTTGCTGTGAGACAAAAGTAGCAGGACAGGTCTATCTGTTATATTTTAACAAGATTGTAAAAATGAATAGAAACAGTTACTGTCCATTTCTGAGAAAAGTCTTGGCCAAGTCACTGTTTTTCTTGGGAACTGGACTGTAATGCGAGAGGAGGGAGAGTTACATTGAATTAATTTCCCATGGTCCACAGGCCCTGTGCTAGGCCCAGTGACCCAAACACTGTTTTAGAAAGGATGAAAGAGGGAGCAGGATCCCATCACCACAGCAGACAAGTCCAGGCAAGGCTAGATTTGTTTTCACTGAGCAAACCACTGCTTGCCTCCATCCTGCCCACTTCCTCACTGAGGACGTGCCTTCAGAGCAAGTCTTCCATAGTGCTCTTTGCTCATCAACTTCCTCTTGTTTGGCAATAGCTGACTGTGCTGAAAGCGAGATGAGAGGTTGTTAAAACTGTAATCAAGTGAATATTAACATTTTTATTACTATTGTTAAAATTATATCGCAGGAAGTAAGTTAGCTGTAACAAAAAAAAAAAATCATTTATTTCGGTCTCTAGTGAAGCTAAGACATCCTAGCTGAATGGATTCCTAGTCATTAAGTGCATGATTGAAGCACTTGGTGAGGCAAAAGCCTGAGTATGTGCAGGGCAAAAACTGAATGTGCACATGGATGTGCTTTTTTGTTTCCACCTGCATTCACTCCTCAGCACCTCTTAACTTTCTGGTGATGATAAAGTGTATGGCTGCCATAGGATTGTGGGTTTGGGATGGTCTCACTGGAAAGAGACTTCATTAGTTTAAACCTCCCATGCTAAAAGCAGATATAGTCCTCTCCTTTTTGTCATTACAACTTAATCTTTGCCCGTGAGTCATGCTAAAAGCAATTTTTAAGAACAAGGTCTCAAAGGGGAAAAATGCATGT
Source organism: Nicator chloris (assembly GCA_013400495.1). NCBI lineage: Eukaryota > Metazoa > Chordata > Aves > Passeriformes > Pycnonotidae > Nicator > Nicator chloris. The sequence goes on from WAAE01016091.1 coordinate 21,930, forward strand.
TCAACTCGGTTTGATCACAAGTTACTGCTGGGTAGGAAGATACTGGTTAGTTTGAAAGCTGAAGTGCAATTATAATTGTGTCATTTTACACACACAAAAGGGTAGGCAATACTAATTTTCCTCTTTACATTCTGTAGTGTTCATAGTATTGTCACAGAATCCTTCTATCCTGATAACTGCTTAGGGAAATTTGCTAATTCAAATGAATTGGTCTAACTCCTTGTGTTATTTCAAGAGTACTAATTTCTGTGACTAAGTGTTGTTTCTGCAATTACATTAAATATTTTGGTAGTTTGTGCTTTGACAGTTTAATAAGCACTTATAATGGAAGCAAAATATTATAATTTATCATCTTAAAGTATTGTGTTATGCTATTGGGAAAAAATAAAGGGGGGGAAAATTGTTTGAAAGAAACTTTCCACGGTGGCAAAATCGTGTTGTCATTGCAGTGATGCTAAAAACAAGGCTATTAACACAATCTTGTTGTCAGAACTTTGGATTGCAATGATGTTAGCTTTAAATAACTTTAACGTTTTTTAGAGGTCTCAGTGAGAAGGGGAGAAATGGCCAAATCAACGCAGTTAATTGACAATGAAGTCTTCCGAGCTTACGCTACTTACGCAGCCATTGTTCTTCTAAAAATGATGCTAATGAGTCTGATAACAGCATACTTCAGGATCACGAGGAAGGTAATCAGTGGGAAATACTGGCTGGGAGAACAGACTGACATTTGTATTGAAATACAGAGACATCACAGCTATGTCTTTGCAGCTTCCCAATACCGCTGCTGTTCTGGAGAGATTCTAAGTTTGGTGCTCTGCTGGTCTCAATTGGACGATGTTTTAAACCTAATTATGAGATAGTTATGAGACTTCCTGTAGAAGGAAGGGATCCAAAAGCACTTTCAGATAATTTGTCAGGGATGGTGAAAAAGAGATTTGAGACCTTCTACCTTGTAGGTCCGTATGTTCTGTCAGCCTATTGGCTTTACTGCAGGCTTGTCCATCTCACAAGAAGGCTTTATCTAAATGCATATATTACATTACATTAATTTGTCAGCACACAAGCTATGTATGTACAGGCTGGGCTGAAGAAAGCAATAATGCAGCAAACATTGTATTATTCCCTGTGCTTTTAACTTCAGATAAGTTAGGTGAGGTTATTGAGGCATTGATAAAAAGAGTGACCTTCATAACAAGCTGCCTTGACTGGATAAAACATTTTGGCTGCTAATGTCACTTGTCTGCTTGTGTTTGAAACAGGCATTTGTCAACCCAGAAGATACAGCATCATTTGGAAAAGGGGAGAGTGCTAAGAAATACCTGAGGACTGATCCAGATGTTGAACGTGTACGCAGGTAATACACAGGAACCTTTAAAAGTTATTTTAAATAATAAAATAATATTAAATCAAGGAGTTCATTTCACCCCATTCTCTGTCAAGCTTGTGTGTGTTTTATGGTGCTATATGTAGCAATCTAATACATTAATAAGTTTAAATGAACAAACCATTCCACATTCAAATGGTCAATGTGTATCCTAAAAAGAATAAGGCACTGTTTGCTTATAAAAGCTAACTCTTGGGTAGTGTTCAGTCTGCATGGGCAAACTTGTGAGAACACTAAAATATGACCATAAGTTGATGTAGCTCATGGCAAAATTTTCTGTTTCCAAAACCATAAATTTCAGGTTGTTGTTTAATACACCTGTGCTAACAAGGAAAGCTTAAATGGAATGCTTTCCATAGGATTATTCCTTGATGAAGCTAAGTTTATTTCTATACCAAAAACTTGAATGTCAGTGAACTCTTCTCATTTAAGCCTCCCTTAGGGAAGATCTTGAAAATACATACCAGTGCTGATTTAAGAACACTACATCCTTGCAAATAATGGCTGTTGTTTCACAAAGTATATTTCTGTATTCCTCTTATGGATTAAAATCTCAGAAAGGAGAGCCTAATCTAAGTGGTCTGTAAAGATGTTCTGCTCCTTCCTTTTCTGCCCCTGAGTAGTTCAGGGAATTGTTGCTTAATTTCATGGGTGTTACATAAAAATGGAAACTTTTATGGTGAGGGGTAATTCCTTTCTTTTTGTAAACTGTAAGAGGCCAGCTAAGTTGAAACTAACTTTGTGACCCATTTAATTCAAATTGTTGTGATAGAGAAATGACAACCATCTCAGTCATTTTCACAGAATAGATTTTTAAAACACTGTATTATCAAGTCCTGTTTTGCTGTTTTGTGGAGTTTTTCAGACATCCCCAGACCTAGTAAGTCAGCTTGGTTCTAGTTACTATGTGGGTGTTGCAGCATCCATATTTTCCTCCCAACTGGGGTTCTCAGTTGAACCCCTTAGTTTTCTATATTTTATTCTGCAAGCTTCATGGCAACAGATAATACCACATAAATTTAGCATGGCTTCTCTTTTGTATAAGTGATTGGAATGTGTTCAGTTTATGGGGGAAAAAGATGTTTTTTTTTTTCAAGAAAAAAGATTACTTTCTTCAGAGTGCTTTTATGGTGAATAAGAATAAAAAATCTGGAGGGATATGTTTCCTTGAAATGATAAATATATTCTAAAAGCAGCTGCAAGACAGTGCCATGACCTGATTCCAGTTGGCTCTGAAATTTGACATCATTAGTAAGGCTTAGACATTGTTTCAATCAGTAAATTGAGCTGGAAGTATAATTTATCTAAAGGGGTGAAGGGAACTGGAAAGGTTTAAGAAGGGGTGTGAAAGAACACTTCAAGATACGGAGTTCAGTCTCAACACATTTTTAGTAAATTATATTGTGGTTTCAAAACTTCTGACATTTTTTCAGCTATTTTAGTGCTCAAAGTGAAGAAAATGAACGAAAAGCATAACTGTCACACCTGTTAGATGTTCAAAAATATCCTTCTTCAAGATGATGGAACTTCGTGAACATTTGATGGAATGGTTCCTATGTAGGATGTTTGATATTTTCTTTATGGACACCACAAACTGGCTTTATGAGATTAGAATAGACCATCTGGGCCATGAACTGTAATAGTTTAAGTCATAGTCCTCCAGCTAATTGATGTTAATTGAGAGAGACTCCAAGAAAACAGTTACCTGTCTTCTTCCCTGACTTTGCATTCTTACATGCCCAGGTGCACTCAGACACCTCATGTAAGTCCTTAATATTACCAAGATCCTGGGGAAAAACTAATACCTTTCATGCAGAAGATCAGAAGCTTAAAAATGTGGGATGCAGCAGGAGAGACCAGAGTGATGCCAGGTGAACATGCCAAAATCCTTTCAGTAGCTGAATCAAGTCCCCTCTGCAGAGGAAGCCAAGAGTTGTTGAATAGTAGCATGCTCTGAAGATGCTGAAAAATGATGAGGCTTGAAGTGATTTATTCAACAAAATATAACACTTTAAAATAACTTTGCTTCTTTCTCCAGAGGCCACCTGAATGACTTGGAAAACATTGTCCCATTTGTTGGCATTGGACTGCTGTACGCTCTGAGCGGCCCTGACCTGTCCTCGGCCCTGCTGCACTTCAGGATCTTCACAGGGGCTAGGATCCTTCACACTTTTGCATACTTGATCCCCCTTCCCCAGCCTAGCAGAGGTTTGTCTTGGGCAGTGGGCTACTCGGTGACCTTCTCCATGGCCTACAAAGTCCTGAAGACAGCGTGGCTCCTGTAGCAGAGCTGTAGCTTCCGTGTCCCCTTTGACATTCCACACAAAGTTTCCAGCACCGTACAATGATGTCTTGAGTGAGCCAATGAGCCCTCTGTGGTAACTGGAATTCTTTTTTTTTTTTATCAAAAGCTTTTTGTTCTTGTTCAGAAGTCTTTCTTTTTTGGAGGAAAAAGAATCCTTCTCCCTGTATTCCCCGTTTGTGGGTTGCACTGCCAAGAACTAGATTGGATGTTCCCTTTGCGATTTGTCAAGTGCTTGCAATTCTAAACATGCAATGATGCTGTATTGATAGAGTGTTTGATAATTTTCTACAGATGCACTATTTTTGGCTGTACCTCTGAAGTCTAAATCAATAAAGACAAGATTAAAAAAAAAGCCTGTTTTTGTTTTTGTTTTCATTTTGACTCTTCTCACTGCAGCCAGCAAATAGCATGTCAGTATATATCAGGAAGAGATTCCAATCATACAGTTCTTTGAAGAAAGCTTACCTTAATAATAAGATGTACCCAGTAATACTAGTCTTGTTGTAAAAATAATCTTTGATGAAAATGTTTGTATAATCCACTTTGGGATGAAAAAAACCTAAACCGTTGCAGCTCCATTTCTTTCAGTTGAATAGATTAAGAAGAAAGAAAGTATTTGTGCTAAATTCTGTTCAGAGACACTGCTAAAAATTTGAAGTAATTATTTTTGTTGGGGTTCCTGGAAACGTAGGTTTTGTGACTGGATAAAATGTTGACCCTTTGTAGAGGATTTTTTTTTTCATTTTTGAATAAATTCAACGTAAAATGAGTGACACTTGCAAATATAGCTATCAAGTAATTCAGATGTACATATATAATTAGTTTGTGTGTCATACTGTCATAAATATGTTTCTGATAGGAAGTTTTGCTCTTTGCTTACATCTTTCTGTGATGTACTAATTTGAAATACATTTTTTAAATTACTGTTCCTCAACTTCTTTTTGTTTGGTTGGTTATTTTGGGGTTCTTTAGTAGCTCTGGTTTAAATAATAGCTCAAGATTTCAAGTGACCCAGAAGGATGTTTATATGCAGTGTGCTGGTCATTGAGAAGTTTTAAATGGGAGAAGTCAGAGCACAACACGTTTGGTTTCCTTTCCTACCCCAGAAGCTGTGCCCCGAAGGGATGGCCCAGAGAGGAGATGGAGAATTCTCACTGCTGCTTCCACGTGTCAAAGATTTTGTTTTGCTTTTTGCATGGGACCAGTAGTTGTAGTACTGCAAGAAATCACCCTGGAGGGCTCTCCTACCTACCCACAGTTCTGAGGTGGAAGTTGGTGTGGTGTTAGGCTGCAACTCAGAGGGGCGGCAGGAGGAATGGGGAAGAATTCAGAGAGACTGGTTTAATGCAAAGAAAGAGGATTTTTATTGCAATTTAAGTGTAATTTTAAGTCATGTCTACTAAAGAAGAGAGGGTGGAATTGAAATCAAGAAGTTAACATTGATTTACCAGAAGTTAAATCAAACTAATGAGTAAAATAACAAAGAGCTGGATCCTCTAGAAGGAGGATGAGAGGAGATGATAATTAAAAGCTGAACGTGGGAGAGCTCCAACTCCTGACACGGCAGAGTAAGCACACATCAGCAACTCTGGGTTAGGAGAGGCTCCAGCAGGAAACATGGGCTTTTGTGCTTCTTCTCACACCTTTCTCCACCACTTCCAACCTGTGCTGTTTTCCACCTGTTCCTTCTTCCTCTGCTAGATTTTATGGGATCTTGAGAGCAGCTACCTTGGATGGTATCATAACAAAGGCCACCAGCTCTTCTGGTTTGAGAAGGACCAGTGATGGAGGGTGGAGGAGCAAGGCTGCAGCCTGGAACTGTGCCATTGTCACAGTCAGCCTGCCAGCTCTCACCACTCTGTGGCTACTCTGGCTTCCTTATATCATGATAACAGCATCTAAAACTCTATTTCCTCACTACTTGGTAGCTTGCCTCTTCCTCCCAGCTGTGTGTCTTTCCATCCATTTAAAACAAAGGGAATTAAGCCACCATGCAGAGGGCCCTGTTTGAAATTCAGCAGCAGAGCGAGTCCTCTCCTTTAGCATGGAAAAGGCTCTTCAGACAAACCTGGTTGTCAATGCCAGGCATATGCGGGAACAGCATTTTCAGCTCCTTTTGCATCAAGCTTCTGTACATAAATCTCATTCCTGCAGACTGTCTTTAATTCTGTGATCTTATATTTGAAACAAAACTGGTTTTAAATTCCTTCCATTTGCTCAGTGGTTTCAAAGCCCAGAACATACACTCGCTATGTGCTGAGAAGTAGAAAAGATAAATGGAAACCCTTAGAAATACCTAGAGTGATTCAATATTATTCTGTGTTTCTCTTGCATTTATTTTAAACCTATATTTTATTTTCCTTTGCTCCCACAAATACCATCTGTGCATCTGGGCGGGGTACGTGCTCAATCTGGGAAATGTGCCTTACCAGATTCCGTCAAACGCCGACTGCCAGCTCCGCATAAACTGTGTTGGAGTGGTCCTTGTCACACAGCTCTTGCATTTCTCTGCTCCCTGCCCTGTAGAGGTGCACTGTGCCTGTTGTACAGCTGTAAATTTTGAAAGGTTAGCGTATTTCAGGAGAGCTAGCAAAGGAGAAAGAGTGTGTTAGTTGAAATGATTACTCAGCTAAGCTGAATTTTTGCCTTTTAAAACATGCACATGGATTTCAGACTGCTGGTATCAGGTTCTCCTGCAAAGTCATTAAATGAAGTAACCTGTAACTGATGAAACAACTGACTGTTATCAGCAGGTGTGCTCCCTTTGACCTGGTGAAAGTACAGAAAGGGCTGCTCCATGGGAGCCATATAAAAAGAGGTCAAACCATCAGTCTATGCTCCTGTTTATTATGGCCCTTATTCCCACCACCAGTCTTGGGCAACTGGAGAAACTACAGGGTTTCTTCTCTCTGCTCATGATTCCTGGCATTTTGTGTTCTTCTCCTAGGTACGTTGTGTATCTTTGAAGTGGCTCTAACAGTTGACCATGAAGCATCTCAAAATGCCAGCTGACACGACCTGCTTAGCTGACTTCATCTCTGAGGGAATTTCATGGGCTGCTTTGTTTCCAGAAGTGTAAATCTGAGCAATTCCTCTGTTTAGTTTTTGTTTGTGCGGGTAACTGCTCACAAGCCTTTGGGCAAAGTTACTTTGTGCTGGTTCTGCTGGCTGCAGACATGCACTGAAGGCACTGAATTGTTGGGAGAGATGATGACTGGTGAGGAGCTCGGAGCTAGGACTTGCAATTTGATCATGACTTTCTGTTCTGTCACAACGAAGAAAGTGTTTAAAATTCTAAGTGATACATTAAACATTTCCTGGAATTTTCAGAAACAAGTGTGTATCTGAGCCTCACCGCCTTCGAGGTATTTATTTCAAGAAGCTGGGTCAATGTTTCTGTAAGTGATGGAATTGCTTGTCATCAAAATGCAGAAGAAGAAAAGCCTGGGCTCTTAACTCAAACCACTTTGGGGTTTGGAAAAGTTCTATTTACCTGAAGCTGATTATTGCTTCTCTGTGTCTGTTCCTAGTTATTTACAAATTCAATTTAGATTTTTCATGGAAAATGCTTGTAATGTATGTCTTTTGTAAGAGCAAAAAATAAAAAGCTGAACTTTTAGAATACCGTTTTTAAAGTGTTGTCTGTCATTATTCAAGCTAATGGAGTTTTCATTTCAAGGTTGAAGATTAAGAAGAACTTTTCTCTTTTCCAAATGTTGTCCTGCCAACTGAGATGGCACCAAGTGCTCTCTGAAAGGTTGTATTGACATGTGTTAAAATACTCTCATGATTAAATATCTCTGGCTGTTGGACACTCAGAAATCTAATACCTCTTTGTGATTCACTTTAAGTGATATTCAGGCTTCCAAATCTCGATTAGTGACTCCCACTGATAGATTCTGAAGGCTAAAATAGATCATTAGCTCCTTCAGCCTGACCTCTAGTGGAAAAGATACCATGGAATGACTGCCCTTCTGCTGAGGTTAGTTCAGTCACAGCATGACTTCCAGAAAGGTGTGTGATCCTCATTCAGACACTTTGGACAACAGGCATTGATTCACTCTTTTCTGTGACATTGGTTCTCTCTGGTGTATAGGTACACTAAACTTTGGCTTCAAACACACCATAGTTTGTTTTTGTTGGCTTTATTTGGTCTTTTTTGTGTGTGTGTGTTTGTTTGTTTGGTTGGTTTTTTTAAATGAGGCAATTCTTATTACATTATTGCAGTGCAAGGTGAAATTTGAAATATTTTAATCAGGAATTTTTCTCCTACAAAGCAGTCTGCTGCAATTCAGCAGTGACCATATAATCTCCACAACTGAATGTTTTCACACCTGGTTCTTTGCTGGTAGGCCCTGGTGTGCATCACCACTGACAGCATCATTGTTTAATTTTTTATTCTCATACGTGGGAGAACTTGGAGAGAGCTTAAGAAGAGGAAGTACCAAAGAACCTGTCTTTTTACTATGAAAAAAAAAAAGACAAAAAGAAGATTGTATGTCTCATGGGTACTGCTTGTCCAGTGAGGGGGAGTAAATTCAGAAGGTAGTGTCAGTCCTGTAAAAAAATGAGGAGAAAAAAGAAAAGAGACAACTGAAAGGAAGGAAATGATAGCTTAGAACAGCATCAAGGAGCAAACTGGATGAAGACTGGTAGGTGAAGTGTGGTAAGAGAGGCAGGTATCTTTCTGCTTTACAAAATTGCTTTACTATCTCTTTAAAACAAGTTCGTTTTTAAGAATGTTTTTCTTTGTGTATCCAGTCATTTAACATCTGCAAAGAGGATTCTAAATACCACAAATGAGGATGGAGAAGACCCGTGGGCTGTGTAGCTAATTCTGTTTAATCAGTTGCCTTAAGGCACCTGTGGTACACAGACCACTGCAGTGGGAGATGCCACTTGCCATTGTGTGACTGTAAAACTGCCCCCAAAATGACATCACACCTGCAACAGGGAAATAACTCCTTTTCACTACAATGCTTTCATGGAAAACAGAAAGGACCTTCAGAAGGGTGAGTTTGGGAGCTGGGCAGAAAGGCATCAGCTCTGGTGGTTGTCCCACATTTCTCGGAAGAATTTCTGAGCTTCATCTCTAACTCTTGCTGTAGGAGCTGTAGGGATCAGTGCATGTGGAATTGCCACAGAAGTGCTCCAGGTAGGTTTAAAATTCCTAATCTCTTAGTATCTAAGAGACCTAAATAATTGCTGTAAAGGTAGAACTTAATCTGCTTCCTCTTCTGATAGAAAGTGGCACTAAAACCTCAATTTTCCTTAAAGAGCCTGCATGACTGCCTCATTTATTTCATATTGGCAGCTATACAGTGGAAAGTTGTTTACTGTGGGATTTTCACATCAAACCAGGTGTGGTCCATCTCAGAAAGTAGGGCTGGCAATGCCATACTCATCGTGTGAGAGTTCCTTCTGTACTCTTGAAGGGGTGTTTTCACAAGAATCAGTTTGTTGTGAATACTCTGCTACTGAAGTTAGTTGGGACCATGTAGCTCATGAGCTTTTGTTGTCTCTTTAGCAGTCTGGAGTTTGCTGTTGATCTCTCCTTGTCCTCAGCTGGGAGAGGGTTCCTGTGCTGCTGCTCTGCCTCTTTAGAGATGGCTCAATCCACTATTTTTACATGAGTACTTCGTGGTGATTACTGTTCACTGCTAATATAAGTGATAAACACTACATTTTGTCATTTGCTCATTGGGTGAGCGTTTGGAAGTTTTGTCAGACTGGAATTTATTTTGATGCTCGGCCCTTGGGTGGAGTTTGAGGTACCTACTTTCAAGGTAAATGAAATAATTTCTGCAGGTCCTCTTGGTTGCCCTGAGGGTTATTTTACAAGTGAAATCCAGGGTACAGTTTTCTTATTTGAGTCTGGGGTTCAGCAGCAGCCTTGTTTGTTTGTGGCACTTCCATTAAATTCAGTTCATGTAGAGGAATCCAACATTCTTCAGGCAAATCTGACTCACAGTTATTCCCACTGTAAGCAGCAATGTGTTAGAAAAGAATAAAACAGCTGGACTTTTCCTTTCTGTGGTTTTGGTCTTCCCTTCAACCTTTCCTCGTTCCTGATGAGAAACCTGCAGTTACCTCAGATCCATGGGCATGGCAGAAGGTTTTTCCTCCCTCATTCTTAATTTTGTGCGTGGTACCACTAGATGTCCCTCTTTGGCTTTTTTTATTAGATTTCAGAACTGGACCCGTGAAGAATAAAGTAGCTGTGGTCTGCATCTCTGGCAGATTAAGTTGTAAAGGGAAAATATTTTGCTAGATTTAAAGAAGACATTTATAATAGATATTAAGACAAAAGGCTGTCTCTGTACAGTAAATTTGTACTAAAAAAACTTTATGGAAAAAGTGACCTTTGTGAAAACAGAATATGTAACCTGTGGCTGAAACATTAGAATGTTTTGTATTGTTTTGCTTTTCTAAATTAACAAGGCACCAGGTAACTGCAACATCTGAATTCTACCGAGGTTCCTAGAGAACGATGCAATTTTTATTTTAATTGCCTGCTATTGTTTTTGATAAGTAAACACATTTTAGAATTTGCATTTAGCAGTAGAGTAAACTGAATGGGACTGAGGCTGTTCAAAAACTTGAAGTGAGTAAAGAAGCAGAAATGAAACTCAGAAGCTGTATCTGTCTGCCACAATATTCAGGGGACAGACTCAGGACAAATAGTTGACTTCAAATTACCTTGACAGTTACAAAATTCGACTTGGGAATTTAAAGGTGCTGTAAAAAATGTTGCTTGTATTTGAAAAAAACTGGGATGCCCTATAAAGCAATGTGTGCACAGCAGATTTACTTGTCACACAAAATGCCAGGGAAGTGGTGGGGGGCATCTTTGAGTGATCCACTTGGCACAGAGGTGGAGTACAGTGTCAGCATAATGAATAGGAGCTCGCTTGGTGGATGGAAAATATTTTAAATTGAGTTTTTATTTAATGGATTTGAACTTTTCATGCCCAATTACCTTTTTGCTGAAAGAGAACAATAATAATAATAATAATAATAAAGTGCAAAGGTTCAGTTTCATTCTAGAAATGGGGAAATGTGCTTGGAGAGCTGTCAAAAGGCACAGTCAGATCTCAGGAGCATGGAGCAAGGTAGCTAATGCTCTGGAGTGAATGCCCATCAACTCCTTTTGTGGCTTTTTGTGTCCTTGTCAATGGTAATGTGGCAGAATGGGATGAGTCATGTACAGGGACAGATGGCAACAAAGAGTTGGTTAAGGTCAGAGAAGTAATGTCCTTGTGAGGGGATTTATATTATTTCTTTGATTTGCCCAGTTAAGTCTTGTAAGTGCAGGAGTTAGGGAGGAACCCACCCTCCAAAACAAGCTAGCAGGATTTAGGGAAACTGTTCCAGAATATACATAAATAAATCCCTCCTGCAGAAACCTAAATCCATCCTATAGCAGGAACGTCAGAAGGACCAAGTAAAGCAGCAATGCCTGTGAAATTCTGTAGATCTTTTCCTTCTGAAATAACAGCCTGCTCTCAGTGAACTTCCATTGTAGGAATTTTTAACTCCAGGCACACGTACTTCACCAAAGAGAAGGTTAGTCCTGATGTGTTCAAGTGCACTAAATAAAAGGGTATTTTTGTGAGTGTATGTAATGAAAGAGGACATTGTATCCAAAGCATCCAGTTCTCATTGCTGGGATATCTGGGTGCAGACCTAATTCAGCAACCAGTGAATTGAGCAGAAGTGCTGCCACCGACTTCCACAGGCTTTGTACCTAGACAAATACTCCATCATGTTCCATTCCTTTAACTAAATATGTGCAGAATACAGCCTGCACTGAAATATTTACTGCCAGCAACGGTGTCCAGAGAAAATAATGTATTTTATAAAATTTCAGAGAAAAAAAGCTGGATGCCACCTAACTTCAGCTTTACCTCTGCTTTAGCCACTCCTAGAAGTGGCTGCTCCATTGTTTACATATTCTTGATCCCAGCAAGAGCTTTATTGATGCTTGGCCTTTGACTTGGCGTTACTGATGGATCACACAGTGCAATCCTCAGCAGGGGACAGGAGAGAGCACCACTTTCAAATAGACCCTGCTGGCCATGTGGTGCTGGTTTTGTTCTGTGCGCTGCTAAAAGGGCCACTGTCAACTTGAAACCTGGTCAATTAAAAACAAACAGGCTAAGAGGACACGTCCCCAAGTCCTTTTTGCCAGTTTCTGTGGGATTGCAATCCAAGAGTGTTGTGTTTTCCTCGTTCTTGTTGGTGGCTTTTTTTCTGTGCATGTGTGAAAGCAAACAACTTCACTGACGTGGAAATGAAAGAGTGGGTAGGACCAAACTCAAAGCACACAAATTAAAAAACCCACATTTGCTTTGTGTGTTTCAGAATGTGGGGATAAAAGGATTTTTCCTTTAACTCTTCCAGTTGCTAAAAATTTTGTCTGAAAATTTGCATGGAATTTTGCATCCTCAAAAGCATTCATGAGCATGCATCCTCAGCTCTAGGGTAGACAAACTGAATGGATTTTATGGCAACCTCTAAAAACTGTGATTTTAGAAACTGAATAAAGTTTGTTAGAGCTGAATAAACATTTTAAACATAGTTTTTGAAAATATTCTTTTAAAAAAAGTCATTAAATTTCTCTGATTTGAGAAATCAAAATATTTTCTTTTGTAAAACATGACATTTTAATGTTTCTACAATGGATGGATACTGCGACACAGCTTGTGGACAGCACATCACACACCCACTGAAGGCCAGGGATATCAATGCAGAAGATACCAACTCCTCAGTCATACACTGAGAGCCCCAACACGTGGCTGAAATCCTTTTACAACCGCGCATTTAACGCTTCAAATAGAGGAGAGAGAAAATTGACAATCAGACTTGAAGTATTAGAGTGAGACTGGCAACCACACCAGAGAGTATCTGAGATTCTCATATCCTCCAAGGTGTGGGCAACACAAAGTCCACTGCAGCCCTGGCAGAGGCAGCTGATGGAGTGGTTAATGATGCAATACTTTTTTTAGTAATGTGTCTCATTTGGACACCACAGCACATCCTGTTTGTGTTTCATCTCCTTTCCCTGGTATTTTATCTATGTCCACTGCGCTCGCATTTTGACCCAAGGGACTTTTATTTTAATCATTTGCTCTTCCTACCTGAACTTTCTTCTACATACTTAATATTACTTTCCTTGGGACTTGAACACATGGAACAGATATTTTTAATTCTCACAGTTAACGCTTGACTGCTTAAAAGATATATTTTTCTACTTTCAAAGAAAGCATTTAAAATCTCCTATATTATGCTTGCTACCTAGAAAAATGTTTAGTGCTGACCAAGAATGCATGTAAAGTGAAACCTGTTTGATTTTTCTTTTCCCCCTGGCAGGACAGTGAGTGACTTTAGTGAATGAAGAAGTTTTACCCAGTGGGGTCTTGAAGCTTCTTTGCAGGCATGTGGGATCATTTGGCCTACTCGTGGAGCTGGTTTATGTAGGCATACTGGGGAGGGACCAAACACTGGCAGATATGTTTTATTAGCAGGACCTTGATGCTGTGAGAATCAGGTTACAGGTAGCTCTGACCAACAGTAGCAGTTGCTTGCTTCTGCTCATAAAACCTAAAAGTTTTACAACTGCAGCACCAAAAGGCCTGTATTCTACCCCAATTTTGTTTTTGACCAAGTCAGCTCTCTGCTTCTGTTTCCAGTCTCCAAACTTCTATCAATAAAATAATAAATGCTTAAACAAATGCTAACTCCTGAACGTGGCTGAGTTGTGTGTCACACACGCTCACAAATAAGAATAAATGTTCAGCTGCAAGATGAGACATAAAGGCAAAGTTCCAAAGAAAATGTAAAGCAATGTGAAACCTTGGACTTGGAATGGGGAAACTTTTTCTGCTTTTGTTGTTTGACACATGCTGGGCCACTTCTTTTTGCTTTCATTTTGTTTCTGTCACCTTCCTTTTGGGAGTTTTGAGCAAGTGACTGTCTTATTAAAAGTGGGATTGGTACAGAACCTTCTGTGACAGGATCATCTTTCTGGTGGAAGCTGCAATTTTAATTTGTTGCTATAGGTGGTACTGTAATATTAATACATAATATAAAAGAATCATACATAATATAAAAGAATCATACATAATATTAAAAAATAAGAGGAAGTAATAAAAAGGTGAGAATAATCAATAAAATTAATAGCAGCAAATGCTGATGGTTCATACTGTCTAAGTTCCAGCTGAGTTGATTTTTAAGCTTGAAGGGACATGGTCAGACTCATGTGGTGGCTTTTGACCCGAGTAGTGCAGAATACTTTGTTCTCAGCCCTCTTCCACCAAATCTCCCAGAATCACAGTTCCTACCCTGCTCCTTTCTCCTCACCTGGTGCCTGTCTGTGACAAAACCCCGAGAACTTGACAAAAATGTCCCAGGATGACCAGGGGATCTTGAGGTAAGACATGAAAGTTGGATAATGCTTTTCAAAATGAAGAAGGTTCTTGACATATAGGGAGCCAAAAAATATTTGAGTGGTGTCTCATCCATAAGAAAAAATTCATCTCTGTAATCTTCTCCAGCCTCACCTTGAATAGGGTTCCCTCTCACTAAGCTTTTCTGGACTATGTTGTTTTACTTACAGAGAAGCTCGATAATAACTACTTAGTTTTCTTTCTTTTTATAATATTTTTCAAGTCTGTCTAGTGGTTACAGAGTCCAAAGAGGAACTGAAATATAGTACGACCTGTGCAAAAATCCCTTCTGAGAGAGTTGTATGGCTCTCCCAGCTCCAGTTATTCTTTCTGATACATCTTCCTCTGGCCACAAGTGTGAATGCCGGTATCAAGCCCTCCAGCTTTTCCTTGGTTACTAAATTTGGGAATGCAGTACCACGAATCAGTATTCAAGGCAGCTGGATTTCCTCAAAGCTGCTATTCTGACAGGATAATGCTTACTGATCTTCTATAGCAGCACCTGTAATAGCACATTCTCAGGGAACAGTCACTGTACAATAAAGGTGATTCTTCAGGCTGTTGAGGTCAGCATGGGTCTCCTGCCTTGTCCTACAAGCCCAGTGTTTGGAGTTCTCCCATCCTGAACGGGCTCTGAGTTGGGAGGGAGCAAAGCACAAATTGTGTGAGCAGCTCAGGGCCTTGTCCAGACGAGCCTTGAACGTCTCCAAGGTGGAGTTTTCAGACTTCCATTGCCAACCAGAAGCAATAATTACCCAATTCTTATTATCAAAATTAGTTACTGTGGGCCTGATATTTCTGGGGTTGAGAGATTTTAGCTTGTTAGCAGTTGCCAAGTTTTTCCCAAGGAAAAATTCCTCAAGAAAGCCTCTTCTCAAAACAATCTTGGCAAACAACTCTCCTTTCTCAAAACAATCTTTCTCCAGGTGGTGTTTTGCTTTTCTAGTTCTCCAAACATTTGAGCTGTTTCTCTGGTTTAACCAATGGGATCAGAGAGGTGTCGTTCCTGTTCACCAATCATGTGAAGTCTGTATCAGAACACCTTATAAAAAGGTAGTAAGAATTAGACAATAAAGTTTTTTCTATGCTCTTTGCCTTCTGAAATATTTGGAGTCTCTCATCCTTTTTTCGTGTCCTACAATGACAAGTCACCAAAGTTTTTTTAAAAAATCCCAGGGTCTTTGGGACAGATAATATTCCTAATTATGCAGCAATTCCCTTGCATGCTACCATAACATTAATGATAATAATAACAGGAAGCATCTTTCAGGAGGTGATTGTGCATTTCAGTGTGGACAAAATGCTATAGAGAAGGTATTCCACAGTGTAAAATGTTTATTGTGAAATCTGAGAGGTCTTTTTTGGCATGTGTGGTTTTTCAGATACAGTTTTGTTTACTCAGTACTGCCTTTAAAATATATTTTAACCTTCTCCCTCAAACCATATTTCACTGCATCACTATAATATCCCTGTGAAACAAACATTTGGATTTCTTTAACATCCAAAACCATCATTTCACAAGGCTCTATACAAACGGGAAACATAGTTAAGATTTATTTATTATGCAAAATGGCAGGGATTATTATGTTCATTACTTTTAAATTGCACAATGCTTTTACATTAGGATCAATTTTAGAGCACAGGATTAGCTACTAAACTACTGGCAGTTTTGGTGCCTTATTACCTTCTATTATATTCTGAAGTAATTTTCATTTATTTAATTTAAACTTCTGTCATTCTGCTTTTTCAAACCTTAATGTCTCTGCCTCGAAAAATCCAGTCGGTGTTTTCTATCTCCACTGCTAAAGAAGAGCTGTTATTAAGTGATTCGATGGCTTGTTTAGTCCCTTGACTATTCCAAGGCTCACTTTGCTTAATTTAACTACTGTACTTGCCTGCTCCCTCTCTCCTCCCTCCCGCCCCTTTTTTGTTCTTAATTGTTTTCAGAGTACTCAACTTCCTGTGGGGAATCAGTCAGCATGCCAGACTTCAAAGCACTTGTTACAGCAGACCAATTTGGCAATATGCTAATTTAAACCTATTTTTATATCTTTCTACGTTGTTTCTACGCAAACAAAGACCATTTTGGACATTAGTGAAAGAGAGAGGTCTTGGGAGAATTTTTATCTCCTCAGATCTTATTGGGGGGAAAAAGGGAGTGAGTCTTAGCTGCTGGAGGTGGAAAATACCTGTAGGGTCTCATTTAATACATCCTTCTCTCAATTATGTACTCCATTTTATTTGCCTTGCCTAATCCAGTCCTGGCCCTTCAAGTGAATCCACATACATTGGATGTGGATTGTCTTTAAATCAGGATAACTGGGCTACAGCTCTTACCATATGGCCCTGAGATGTGGGGCTGAGGGGCCTCAGCTGTGCTAATCATTATGGCTTCACAAAACAAAAACATCTTAAAAATAGAGGAATGCTGAATTAGACATTTTGGACCTCTGAAATTTCCGACAACAGTGAAACGTGTTGAACCTATGAAGTTTTTAAGCGTGCTGGGCAGAAACATTGCATCTCTAATGGCATGCACATTTACAGACACCGTACAACTTAAGCTCTCAGACACCTGACAGGTGAGCTCCAGGAGATGTGTGCAAACCCAAACTTTCCCTACCTCTTCCCTGACAGATGAGCTCCAGGAGATGGGTGCAAACCCAAACTTTCCCTACCTCTTCCCTGACAGGTGAGCTCCAGGAGATGTGTGCAAACCCAAACTTTCCCTACCTCCTCCCTGACAGCGCCGTAGCAGAACAGGGAATGGGGCCTCTGGTCAGTTCAGCACACATTGTCTTTGCTGCTCCTTCTTCCTCAGAGGGCTGACTCCTCACATTCTGCCTCATCCCCAGCACACATCCCTCCCCTGGGATGCAGTTCTTCAGGAGCAGACTGGTCCAGTGTACAGGGTCACACATCCTGCCAGCAAACCTGCTCCAGCTCCTCTCTCCATGGGGTCATAGGTCCTGCCAGGACCCTGCTCCAGCACAGGCTTCCCACAGGGTCACAGCCTCCTTTGGGCTTCTACCTGCTCCAGCAGCCACCATGGGCTGTGGGTGCATCTCTGCATCCCTGTGGCTTTCCATGGTTTGCACCAAAGGCTGCAAAGGGATCTCTGCTCCAGCACCTGCTGCCTGTCCCTCACTGACCTGGGTATCTGCAGAGTTGTTCTCACCTATTCTCACTCCTCCCTCCAGGTGCAGGTGCTCTTGTGGGGTTTTTTCCCTCTTCTGAAACCTGCCAGCCCAGAGGTGCTGTCACTGTCACTGGTGGGCTCAGCCTTGGCCAGTGGTGGGTCTGGCTTGGAGTCATCTGGTGTTGGCACTGCTGGACATGGGGGCAGCTTCTGGCAGCTTCTCATAAAAACCACCCCTGTAGCCCCTCAACTACCACAGCTTTGCCATACAAACCCAGTACTGGGTGGTTTGGACATAACCCAAATAAGGTTTGTTTTTTTTTTTTTTTAATTTTTTTTAAATTTCGCATCATACATCATCTCAGCAAAGTCAATGCAGTCACAGTTCCAGCTTCATCCATACCACTTGTGTGTATCCTTGAGTTGTCTGTCTGTAAAGATTTGCTCTGGATCCATCACAAAACTGTGATTAGGGCTATTTCTGGTGAGATAATGAGAGCTCCAAGGTTTGTGCTTCATGCTGGTTGCAGGGTAGAGGGTAGAAGATCTGGCATGAAGTGTACTGGGATGATCTTTTAAATGTGTCTTAACTGGCAAGACAAGTTCACTTAGGGTCTGGAAAGAACAGCTTTTTTATACTATTGGGGGCCAGTGTGTCTTGTAGAACCATGACCTTGGATTTATCATCTGCTTATTGTTGGACAAGTTCAGCTTTTCAGTGGGATTATTTGATGATAGAGAGAGAAATCCTGGGCAGATTCTGCGAGTCTTCAGTGACATCAGAATCTCCTTCAAGGCTGTTATTAGCTTCGTGCTTTGTAATCAATGCCTTTGCAGTTCTTGATTATGGTAATTTCATTAGTGATACTGTTCCAAAATGGCACGGATTGATTTTTGCAAGGAGCGTCTTGTCTACAAGGAAAGAACAGGAATTCCTTCATTCTCATATCCATTTTTCACTAGCAATGCACACTGAGGAATGCATTTTCAAACCGTGCTCTCCATTTTAAGAAGGCCCTTCTGTGCTGGAGGACTTCAGCCACGAATGGAGAGGCTGCTGTGGCAGCAGAGGCTGTGTGCTCACAAAGGGCACGAGCAGGTCATGTTGTGAAGGGTTATCAGGAATCTCTTACGTGGAGCAGGTAGTTTTTATTTGAGGAGCTGGTGAGCATGAACTCAGTGTAGAGTGCTGGCACAAGGACCCTTCCACGAAGGCTGCAAAGCAGATTCTTGCACCAGCTGCTCTCTGCAGAGGGAGCACTGTGCAAATCCTGAAAAAGACAATGGGAAGATACGTCAGAAGATTGTCCAGCTACCAGCTGAAAAACTGTCTTGATCTTGTGGCCTGAGATCATATTAATTTCTTAGAGGCTTCCATAAACTAAATGTAAGCCCTTTGGAGGATCTGATTTGTTGCTGTGGTTAGAAATGCTGCCCTTTTGAGTGGGTGTGGTCTACAGGTGTTCTCTTTGTCCACAATCTCAGCTGAAAAGTGGAAATAAATGATGGTTAATTACCAAAGAGAATTCTATTTGAGCTTTCCTACTCTAAAGAAAAAAATTAAAGACATATAACCTGTAATTTCTCTTTTTAAATAAAATATAACTCCTGAAATTCTTATAAAGAATAGCAAAAGTTGGTGGATTTTAAAGTGAAAATTCAATTTGTAAACTATAGGTTCAAATATTTAAAAAAAATATTTTTTTTAATTTTCCCAGGCTATTTAAAAATTATTTTCTTATAGCCAAAACTTTTGTCTGAATTCTTTCTCTCTGTTAAACAGTTTCAGACTCTCTAAAATGATATTTCTTGTTAGTTATGCCATTTGCATTTGCAATATGCACATTGCTCCAGCACAGTGTTTCTTTAAAAAGTGGTTTCTTATCCATTTAGCCACATCTATAAGGTGGAGTGATGCCTGCATATGCAAAAGATCAAACTATAATAACATCTTTGGAAATGGATGATAGCAGACTCTCAAGTAGCTCTCATTAGTGGAATTATATAGTTATAGCTAAGGAAATTATTATCTGAATACTACAGATGGTTCAATGGCTTCTTAGTGCAGGGACAGAGTGAAAAAAAATCGTAAGCAAAACATGCTGGGAATGACTAAATGGAAAATGAGAATTTTTTCTGATTCCTAGCAGAAATGGCTCCAAGTCAAAATGTCAGATTCAGATAGCTGCAGACCTTCAGGCTAATGAGATCTGGATCTGTATTTTGTATCTTGCATCCATAGTTTAAAGTGAATTTGAGATCTAAATTTATACGTGTGATGGAGTTTAATATCATTTGAGTTTCTGGTTCTGGTTTCAAAGGTCTCTTAGACAGTGATGGCGAAGGAACGCATATCTCACGTTTTGCCCTAGTCTTTAAAATCAAATGTTATATTCTTTAAGAATGTGAATGCACAGAAGTGTCTACATTGTACAAGTGCAGGAAAGTAAAACAACTTCTTCCACGGTGAAAGTTTAGGGCTTGTCCAGCAGATGTTTGTTGTTACTTATTGAATTTTGCTGTATTGATTTCTGTAACTCTGACTATTTATCTTTCCACTGCAACACACATTTCAGTAAAAACTCTTCACGGGGCAAAAGGCCAGAGTGAAGTCTTTGCATGGCTTATCTGCAAAGTAGGAAGGGAGAGACTCAGAAGTTGCACCTACAAAAAACAGTGGGGACTCTTTGATGTCTCTCTTAATGTGCTGGGTTTAGATTACTTTGTGAGCACAAAAAAGGGCTAAAGGTCTGAGGATACTTTCAAGTAACTCTTAGGATCATGATTTGTCCATGGGGTAGTTTTTAATAGAGCAGACACAAGGGGATGGGCTATCAGATGCAGTGTCTTGAGGCTGAAATCTGGTCTCTGTCCACAGAAACCTCTCATGACCCAAAGATCCCTGATATTTTCAATATCATACTCCTTCCAAGGGGAAAAAAAAGCAAAAGAGGCCACAGCATGGGATATTTTTTTCTCAGTTTTTTTCAGCCCTCTCAAGTTATTTTCTATAACTATGAGCACATCACTCCCCCCTCCCATTTTAATTTTTTGTTAGTTATGCAGATGACTCCAAGATGTCCTAATGTAGAACATGAAGTGCTGCAATGTCATGGGAGCAGGTGCATAAAGCAGGGGATTAACAGGCACCACTCAGTCCTGTGAAAATGAAGTATGCCTAGAAGATTCCTGTTCTATGGCAATGAGTTGGCTGTTCTTTGTTCTCCATCTCCTGCATTATCCCTAAGTTTTTGCTGAAATGACGAGATTTTTAATGAGAAGAAATCGAAGGCTAAACCATTAAATCCATTTTTAAAAGAATTACTTTTTCAGCTGAGCCTGATCCTTCTGGTTTGGAGCAAATTTGTCCAGTAACAAAACGCAAAGTAGTGAGAAAAACGTTTAAATTTCAGAGGGAATTTCAAGACAAATAATAATTTTCTGAGTTTTGCACAGGTCAAGAGCATTCAAATTCACAGATATTGTGGCTCAGCTCATTCATGCTGCGAATAATAACATAATTCAGGGTTCAGCCTTACAGAGGGGCCAAATTCTGTCCCTTCACGTTCTTCCACCTATAGAGGACAATAGAATACAGTGTCAATAGGCCCACATTCTTCTGACACCCTAATTAAACCCCCAAGACTTTCTAATAAGCTGCCAATCCTATTGCACATTTATTTTTGCAATAGTACCAACCTCACGAGGTGCATCTTTTGCTGTTAGATGTCTCCTAAAGGCAATAAATGATGTTTTTATACTATATGATACTGTCCTTGGCTGATTAAGGCCTGGCTTAGGTGCACTGTTCTTAGTTCTGACCTAGGGCTTTCAACCAATAGGTAATTGCTTCAAGAATTTTGTTAAGCTGATGTTACTGCAGGATTCCTGACAAGTGAAGGAGTACAATGAAGCAAATAAATAAAAAAATTCATGGAAAATGATCCTGTGTAGGCACAATGCTGATAGGAAGCCTAAAGCTCTCGTCAAAATTTTCTTTACAGAAAATCTGAAATAATTATTAAAATCAGTCTATCCCACATATACAGCTACACAACTTGGATCAGAACTTAGTTTTGGATATTCCACTGGTTTCTCCACTCTGTTCACACAAGGAATTGGTATTTTCTGTTCTTCTTTTTCAAGTAGAAATGTTATATTGTCTCTCTGAATAAAAGGATTGAGGATTTGTCAGGCCAATTTTGCAGCTTTCTTTCAAGAAATTCACAAACTTTTAAAATTTCATACTGCTTTTATGCATTTAAATGTCTTAAAGATGTACCTAGGGAGAGGATGCATGTTATTTATGACTTTCCTATATATTTTGGCTTCAAATACTTAAATATACTAATTATTGGAAGAAATAGACAACCGTGGTCTCTGAAGGACTTAAAAAATCAAGGAAAATTTACAGGTTAGGCATCTTAGTGTGGTGACAGTGAGGCCCAGATAGTTATAGGCCAATTTATGAGCTAGTTATACAGGCTTAAAATTCTGCCTTTTAGAACAGACTTTTGGACAGACTTGGTCCTACAGGAATCTTCTATTACCTCCTCATATCTCGTTTGTCACTGTGCTATTCCCCATATGAGGAGAAATAGAGGAGAACAGAATTTCTCCTTTCAACATTTCCAGGGCTGCTTCTGGAAAAAGCAGGGCAGCAGTGGCCCAATTCTCTTCCACAAAGGGATTCATGTACTTCTCCCAGCAGAGGAGCTGGAGAGGACATTGTCACCCTGCTGACCTGAAAATGTGTGAGGGACACAGGATGAATGTCATTGCAATGTCAATGTCGTGGAACTGCAGGGTTTTATTCCCCCCTCCACACAATGCCGTAATTTTCTTTACATTTTCCAGAGTTTTCGTACAGTGGCCGCCATACTCAATAGACAATTTGAATATGGATTGTTCCATAATTGAAGCTAAGCTAGGACACTAATTAATCCCCTTTCTGCAGTTCTGTAATGAGTTGGCTGGCTTACAAATACCACTGACCTCTAATGGATGGAAGCAGAAGTGTTCAGTCATTTGTCATGTCTCATAGGGCACAACTCATGCCCAGTCTGCTTTAAGTTGAATAGTAAGGGCTTGTGCTTTTGGGTCAGGACAATCTAATTTCAAGCACAGACGCTGCCAGGAATTTCTGAGTGGTTGTGGTCTCCAGCTCAAGATTGGGGTGTCATTAGTGAGCCCAAACCACTGAGAACTTACTCACAGGAATGAGTTAATGCTTTGCTCACCACTGTAAGAAAGTTTGCAGTCCATCCACAGTAACAAATGGGAAGCTGTAGGTGGTGAGAAATTTGTTATACTATAGAAACAGAACATTTCAGAGCTATTATGAAAGTTGAGGTTTTTGGTGAGCAGAGCTCTTTATTATGTCTTTGTTCGTTGTGGGCTGGCCAGCAGTGATTCATGGAATATTACTGTACATCTGATTTCAGTAGTTGCCCATTACATCATGTTAACATATTTCAGTAAGTGATCAGTTCAGATTTTGGTATGCTGCTTTAATTCAGGTTTCATTCCTTGCCTGGTGTTTTGTTTTTGTTTTTTATTTTTTTTTTGGAGGGATGTTGTCCATCTTTGTCTGAGATCATACTGCCCTTTTTGCAGTAAACATTTTAGGATAAAGCGCTTAATAAGATTTGCATTTAAAAAATGAACTAAAAGAACTGGACACCCTCCAGCGAGAAACAAGTAATTATATCATTTGTATTGCAAAACAGGAGCAGCTATAAAACATCAGTGTACTTTTCAAGATTGATATTCTTAAGAAGCTTTGCATTACATACAAAATAACAGGCCAGACAGAGGGCAGAAGCCCTTTGTTGTGGAAGCAACCCACAGATTCAAGGCATGGGATTTCTCCTGGATTCTCCTTAACCAGGAATTACAAATTTACCACTTCTAGTTTTTGCCTTTTGCTTCCATGACGTGCTGGTTGGAAAAGCTAGTGAGTGACATTGATAGATTTTGTTCTAATCAGAACAATTTTTTTTGATAGATTCACTTCAGAAAACCATCCAAGTGTTGCATAACACATTCAGAAGTCTTTTGTCTGGGTAGTTTACTTTAGATTTCTTCTCCCTACCCCTGCTGAATTATGAGCCACTGCAAGTTTTGTCTGCAGAGCTGTGCAGAAACAGGTATAACTAAGGTGCATTTTTTGATGTTGGTTAATATGGCAAGAAATGTTTCACATAGCTTAGATGCTCCTGGCCTTAGACCTCTTGTTCCAAGTAAAAGTACAGGAGTTGTTCTTCCTGTTTACATGACTAAACCAGTTTAAATAGTCTTCAGGCAAAGCACTGTCTGTGCTCAACCCCATGTGATGTTTTGTGAATCTCAAGTGGAAATGCTCGTCAGTTTTCCAACGGCTTGTGAATAATGTGTAATCTCACGAACCAGAATCATGTGTTTGGCATTTTATTAATGAAAATATTCCCAAATCAGTGTCTGTTAGCTTGTTTAAATATTCAGTGACTTCTACCCTGAATACAGACCACTTGCAAAAGTCAGTTAGGCGAATATTAGTAAATTAATATGTTAATTAAATCTGCATCTGTGTACAGGCTTTATTACTGTTTGCTTTGCATCTTTCTAAAGCTTTTTGAGCTTTTATTTTTGTGCGTGGCAAACTTTACATTAGTGCTGGTCAATCTATTTTCATATTGGCAGAAGGGGATTTTCATTGATCGTTTTCTCTGTATTTGCCTTTTTTCCTCCCTCTCTAAACCCTAGTGCTGTAATACAGAAGATTTATTGTCAATGATTTATTAAAATGTAATTCTAAGGTGACTCCTTATCGTGAAAGTAATCTGCAGGCTATCTTTGTTTAAACTTGCAACCCCCTTTGTCAAAGAAAACAGCCTATGAAATTTTCATTATAATAGACAGGTTTTTATAATGAACTGGGAAAAAGCCATTATGACCAAAAAGCAAATTGTTAGGAAACTTATGCATTGAAACAATCTGCTCATTAATTGTAATTTTTTTGGGAGGGTGAACAATCCTGTTTAATGGTTACATTTTTCAGGCTTATAAATTAATTTGAATTACCCAATATCACTTAATTTTTCCCTAGGAAAGCTTCTGCTTGCCCGAGCAATATTATAACTGCTAATTCAATTACACTGAAATTGTTTAATAGAAAATATAATTGCTTATTCATACAGAATACCCATTAAAGAAGTGCAAAGGCCTATACCCTAGGGTTACTACATATTAGTACTTTGGGAATTCAGAGGGGATTGCTGGGTAGGGAAGGTGCTGACTGATCTTTAATTGTTCATCACCTGCCTCCAAAATAATATGAATGGACCCAAACTAAATGACCACTCATTACAAGTTTCAATTTAGGAGCCTGGCTGAGGTCAGCAGATTGCTTATGCTGATCGCAATGATTTGAAGTTGTGATTACCATAAGCAATTTAAATTTTATTGATCTACCCTTCTGAAAGTTGTAATTGAGCATAGATGTTGGACCCGTAGCTCTCCAAACTAAATTGTACTCTGAAGCCCTTGCTGGATTACTGCAAGAATCAATAAGCAGTCAGTCACATTAACAATGAAATAGCTCCATTAACATACAGTGCTACTGGTGAAACTTTATTTAGGAGGGGTGTTAGTTCACTTCATTGTTTTATCAATGAATTTCAGTTGTACAGGGAAAAGTATAGCTTGTGTACGCCTAATGAGCTTGCATAATGATAATCTTATATTCTTTAACTATGAGTCTTTTTATGGGAGAGAAAGATTATTCTTTCCTGTGACAGATTTGCTTTATTATGAACAGAGGAACTATGGAGCTGGAATTACAATTTGTTAACTGTGGTGCACTGAAATAACTTGGTGCCAAAGAGTTTTCTACTGTGACATATGTTCACTATTAGTGGGTTTCACACAAAAGGTCATGTCTCAAACGAGAACACAGACACACAGTGAGTTTGTAATTTATATATATTTGGAACTTCCAAGTGGAGTTCAGTGACCAGCCTCCTAAACAGCCTCCAAGTTTGCTGCACCTCTGTGGTATTGCTGAGGAGATTTGAGCAGTGACCAGGGAAAGGCTGGTTGTTCCTACACAATGCAGACAGCAGGAACACAGGAGGTGTGAGAGTGAGGTGGATACAGACCTGTCTGGACTGTGTGAAAAAAATTGTTTCCTGTGACTCAAAAGTGACTCGAAATTTTGAAAAGGGGATACGCAAACTGGACAGTTTGAAGTATGGCATGGCAGGAGAGACAGAAATATCTTGGACTAAATGTCTCATGTATCCCTTTGTGCTTTATCTTTGCTTTTTCTATATCTACTGTCTTAGTTTGTCCTGACTTTTAACTCTTCTTGAAATCTGCTTTATTGTAGTACCTTGAATCCTTTACTGCAGTACAGCCTGTCTTCCTTCTCTCCAAGCTAGGATTTAAATGAGCAATGAACCAATATTTGTTGACTTGTTTGGCAGTGCTAATTGAGTAGATTTAATTGAGTAAGCTTGGTTTTGGGAAAGTGATGTCTTTGTATTCATCAAAATGATAGTAGAAAATCCATTTTATGTTCATAAATTATTTCAATTTATAGGTTTTTACTACATGAGGTGTTGTTGATTTCATACCATCCCAGACAGTTATCCTGGCAACTCATTTGTGAAGAAATGACAGCCACTGGCAGTATACTGGACCTAGTTTAGTTTATACTGGTAAAAACCACTCTTAATCCTTGACTTCAATAGAATGAGTCCTTGTAGAACACAAACTATAATTTCAGCACCTCAGTACCACAGAATTTGTGGTCTCATAATCACTACACAGCCAAAATTCCTGATAAATATCCATACAGACCTGTCACAACTATGTTGGAATAAAGACTCGTTCCTTGAAATTAAGCAGTAGATCAGTTTTGTAGTCTAGGACATATCCTTTGGGTCAGTAAGACCAGGTCCCCTGAAGGCTGCAGGCATCCCACAGAGAAGAGCATACACAGCCCTTTCCTAGGAAAATGCATTTTTTTGTGAGCTGGTTCTTAGTGTAGAGAGTTCAACCGCTCCTTTGTAGCTGCAAAAACAGAAACAAATATCTGGTCTGTCCTATGGTTGTAGAAGTACTCCATGATATTTTTTCTGCCTTCTCAGGAGTTTATTTTCTCTGGGTTTTCTGCCACATCTCCCTGAGATGATAAATGTTTGTATTTTTTCCCTAGATCTTGGTTTCTCAAGGGCTGAAAGTAGTGCAGGTGTACTGTGATCCAGTGATCCAGCTCCTGGAATCCCTCTGTCATTCAGCAGTTCAGTTGGCATGGTTCATGTGAGGTTCTTACTCAGGCCCACAGCTCCTTCAAGAAAGTCCTGCAGAGGATGAATCAAAGAAAGCACAAATCCTTTGTCGTTTCTTCAGCTGAGGCAGTGTTGTTATCCTGGGGAAATCATGCAGAACAAAAGTATATTCTACTTACATATAATTTCTATACCAGCTTGTGACGCAGAGCAGACACAGAGCAATGTGTGATGTGGCATTGATTCACAGGAGGCTGAACCTGAATGGTCACTTTCAAGTATAACAACATGTTTACAACTCCAAGATGCCCTAAAAAAAGACACAGCTTGTCTTTATATAGGAAACATCAGCGGGAGAAATGTTCAGTGAAAGCTGTCTTGTGGAAATTACGGTTCTTCAGATGAGAAATTATACTAATTAGAAGAGGACTTAAGTATTTTATAAACGATAAGATCACTTGAAAAATTGATAATCAGATACATACTCAATTTTTGAAAGACATTTTTGAATATGGTGTTCTACTGCTAACATATTTATTGCAGAAAATCTGCGAAAAACATGTCTGATCTATATTCTATATAAAATGTCATGCATCAAGAAAATTCCACATGTGCTATGTGTTATATTGAAAGGATGAAGAGTTCTCTGTCATGATAGTCTGATTATGAGATATTACATATTAAATTACATTGAGGAAAGAAGATTCTCTTTTAATGCTTGAGATTCTGATGTCTTTATCATTTCTTTTATGTTAAAGAGCTCTGGGTTTTCAGGTCACTTCTGATAGGATCTCTAACCAACAAAATAAAATAAAATATCCTTTAATTGAGAGCCCTTTACACTAAAAAACAATTAAATTCTGAGATCCATTTAATTTTAACTTATTTTAAGCACCATCATGAACATCTGCCACCTGGCATAGAAATTGGTTCATATGGCAGGTGGGAAGATGAGAGTTATTTAAAAGTTCTTTGTCTTTGATACCTTTCCCTGCTGTATTTTCCAGTGGAGTGATTTGAAACTGATGGCATTTAAATAACCATTTATTTCCATAATAGAAGAATACAGTTAAAAATACATAGAGAAATTGCTGTCATTCCAAGGTAAGAATACAGCAGAAGGTATAATGGAGCAAACCATCCTCAGTCTAGTTTGGCCTCCAGCCATAACATTGGCCAACACTTTGATCATTCAGGAGAAAATAGAATTCCTTCCACCTCTTTTGTGTGCATATATGTAATGCATAAATGGATTAATTTATTAACCTGGACAAAAAAATTCTCTTTTTCGCTCTGTAGATGGTGCTCAGATCTGTGAGCCGATTGCATTCAGTTTTTAACTATTCCACAAAATCAAAATGAGCTTTGTGTCCTTCTCTGAAAAATGCAGTTTACACATGGAACCTCATTCCCATGAGCTGCAACCTGTGCTGTTCCATATATTCCCTCCCTTACAGACTTGTGTACTTTTTTAATATGACAGGAATTCCAAATCAATTGAGGAAGATTAAGCCTTTCCCTCGGTGATTTGCAGCAGTGTTACAAAGTAAGCATAAGAGGAGGGGATAGAAATTAAAATGAAGACAAGATCTCTGCTAATTTCTTCTCTGCCTTGGCTTCCTTCATATTGTTGCACAATTTTTGTGGTGTTTTATGGACAAAGAAAGAAAGGTATTTCCTATTGTCCTTCTCACAAGCCTTTTGACCTCCGTAATGGAATCATCTCACAGGATCATTTGTTGCAAAATTTGAAACATCTTGAACAAATGACCTCATCTGAACAGTTTAACCTGCAGAATTCTTGCCGACTCTATTAGGTCCATATGAGCTCAATGCAGAATTAAGGCCTCACAAAGAGAGTGAAGAAAATTTGCAAAAAGCTCCGAGTGCACTATTAACAAGTATAAAATTATGAAGCATTGCTTCAAATGCAACACTTGGGTCTTGTGCCCTTAATTTCCCCACAGCTGAGTCTGACTGCAAAGCAGTATTTTATATCTGATTCATTTTGTTCCCTCTTACATTCAAAGTGGTCCTAAAAGTCCTTCCAAGTATTCAGGGGAGGAGGGACAGCAAAGACACCAAGGAATGCGTTGTAATTCTGTGGATTTTGGATAGCTTACTTATCCAACTTTTTAAACGTGTTTTTAAACTTCACTTTGTCCGTACTACCATCCAATAAATATTCCAGTGATTCTATTCATTTGCTGACCAGGAATTTCAAGGAAACAACAAAATATGGATATATAATAGAAAATAGTTTTGAACAGCAAATTGCAAAGTTGGTTTCATGAAAATTTTCAGCAAAGATCTGGTCTCTGAGTTCTCCAACATCTATTTTTAGTGCACATAGCATACTCATTGTGACTAATTCAGAGATCAAAATTTGCCAGAGTTATTGGGAAAATAATTTTGAGCAAGAGCTACATCTGAGGAAGAGTAAAATAATGTTTAAATGGAGGATTCACTTTGTGTTCAGCTAACACAGTTTGTCCTGTTCTATTCTTTTTCTCCCAAATCTCTGACAAAACCAAAACTGAATATAAGTCATTGCCTTATATTATCATTAAAGATTCCTGATTGCTCTTTCTTTAAACTTCATTTTCAACTGCTGAGAGAAGTGGGTAGATATGATCATTATGGCATTCAAATCAATTCTCCAGCATCTTCCTCAGAGGTTTCAATAACATCCCTTGTCCAAGGACCTCATTCCTGGACCGTCAGTGTGTGGACCCAGATTCGTTTTGGCCAGCAACCGTAAGCTTGCCATGCTTCATCTCCTCTTTGCTTCCCCTTCAGAGCCAGAGCTGAAATGTCCCGCAACTAAAAATCACTTTAAATTGGACCATTGTCAAATTTAACTACTTTCATCAATTTTTCTGTTCAAATCATTAGTGCATACCAGAGGCAGACCAAGGAAAAGCCAAGTCTCCTACTCATTTGGGAAGAAAGCAAGGTGCAGGCTTTTCTTTGCAGTCTTTTGGGCATTCAGGTTTAGTCCTCTCCTCTGCTACTACTTTTATTAAGGAGGCTAATCATTCAAAGCAACATTTTAAAATGTTCAAATTCAGCCACTGCAATGGCAGCTAAGCAGTTGGACTGATTTTGGAAATTGAATTTTGGAAATTGAATTTTGGAAATAAGCACTTGTGGGGTACACCCCTCTGGCCCGTATTTTCAGGTGTATTTCCATGTTTGGTTCCTATTGATCCCAGCTAAACTTTAAGCCTTGGTCACTTGTGTTGTGTTGTAAGAATGTGCTGTAAGTCTGAAGCTAAATGAGGATTATTCTTTATATCATAATAGAACAAATTTATGGCTCTAAATAATCGAGAATTGTGAATATGGAGTGATCAAGACCAGATGCACTGAATTTTGCATGGTGGGTTCAATTTTAATGTTCATTTTAGTATAACCCATAGTCCTGCTCTCTTTTTTTTTGACCCAGCCATGTTCATGTATGTTCTTGAACTATATTATATGTCTCAGCACTGAAAAAGTTTAAGTAATCAGAGGTCAGAGGGTTTTTTTTCCTGTTATTAGAAGTATTTGAAAACGTTTATTTTTTAAATTTAGGACTTTTGCTTTTTGTACCTGCAGTGATTTAAATGTTATTAGGATAAATATTTCTGAGAGCAGAAATATCTGTTTTCTTTACCTTTTTTTACAAACCAGGTAGAAGTTTGTGACCTTGTTGCAGTGTATTCTATTATAATGCTCACAGTGTCTGGTGTATACATGGAAATATTAAAATATATAATTGCTAAAGTTGTGTGTTTTTTGTGGCAGAACAATCTTGTGCCTGTATAAAAAGAACTGTGAATAATCTTACGTAAAAGCACTCGGTGGTTCGTTAGATAAATAACAGCATATCAGATATTAGATCATTAATACATATATATCAAAATCTGAACTTGAAAGTCTGAACCTGTTTAAAAAAAAACAAACAACAACACTTTCAGCTGGTGCAAATTGTTGCAGGTGCTTTTATTTCCAAGTAACTTCCCAGTGTGGCTCAAGATCCACATTTTGGTGCTTTTTTGCTCAGGGAACCCTGAGATCTTTTGGAAGGTGCTGTGAGGATGATTCCCAGTTGTGCTTTCATCCCCAGGGCTGCACCACCTGCTTCACCCAGCAGCCACTCCAGTTTCCTCAGGTTTGTGTCTCAGCCTTGAGCCCCAAATTAAATAAACTTCAGGGGCTGCACGTTCTGAAGGTGCAATTGCCACTGTTAGTGGGGTCCTTGTGTTGTTCCCTCCTGTTTTTCTCACTCTGGCATTCTGGGGCAGACCTCAGGGCTGTGAGAAATGGAAAATAAACAAGCCAAGAGAACTTTGGAGGGCAGCTGAGTGGAGAGGATACGACAACGTCTAAAAGAAAGACAAAGAGGATGATGAAGCAGAATGAAAATACAATTTCTTCCATAGTGCAGATCATATCTTGGCACAGATATCAGTTCTGATTTTCCACTGACTTGAAGGGGTATAACTGGTGCACACACTGTGACGGATTTTGCATGGAATTGTGATAATTTCTGCCCTTTGACGATATGGAACATAATTTTGGAGCCCATGAAATAGGCCTAATAACCTATTTGCTGTCCTTTTGTATAACAGCAGTCCTTTGAAGAGTAAACTTTGTGGCTCTTGCCCTGACTGCTTTTTAAAATCTTATTCTGATGGAAGTCTTCAACAGCTTTTGAAGCAGCTGGAATTAACCAAAAAAGGGTAAATGCTTTAGTCAAGTTCACTCTGAACCCTGCTTTGGCAATGGTTTCCAGAACATTACAGTTCTGGAATTATTACAACCACAAAACTCCTGCTTTATGGGTTCTGTTAGTTTGCCTACGCACAAGGCTGTCCTTCTATGACACATTTTTACCAATCAACTTAGATTCTTTTCCCCCTTTGCATTTCAAAGTCCTAAAATAAGTATTTTGTACCCACCTCTTTCATTTGCTGAGCAGTTGTTCTCTTTTTCTTATATATATATATATAAATACTTATTCACAACATTATTTGGGATAGTGAGATACATACTTTGTGTTAAAGCAACTTCTAGTAGAGTCAGAAATCTGAAATATAACTGCATGCCTTACATAATTAGATAGTTGTAAATGAATGCTATTTCCTCATTTTGGTATTGCAACAATCTGACAGCCTGGAGAACAAGAAAATAAGCCTGGAAAGCTCAGGTTTTAAATAATAAGCAAAATAATAAACAAGGCTGAGAATTTACTCAATGGGAAGATCCTAAATCAAAATTAAATCTTTCTCTTAGGGACTCAGGAGAAGGAAACAGGATCTTCCTTTAGGTATTAAAGAAATTGTTTTCTTTTTGTTAAGGAATCTTCTGAGAAATTGATATTATTACTTTTTTTCAACAACCTTCTAAAATACTCATTTCTATGAAGAGGTACCTCTGCTCAGTTGTCTTCTGAGATGCTTAAGTACCTTTCTGTTTCCTGTGTCTTGTAAGACAGAAGAAATTTAGCTCCTCTCCCTTCCAGCTGCAGCCTTGAGGACCACACCACCCGTGGCAGGCCTGCTAAAGCACTTCCTCATGAAAACAGATGGCCCCAATTGTCCCTGTAAGACAAAAGATTAAAAGAAAATGTCTGTCTGAGTTAGATGACCTTCCAGAGACGTGACCCAGCTGAGCACTGGGGCTGGCAGAACCACCGTGCTCCACACTCACAGGGTGCTGCAGTAACAGGATTCTCCAAGAGACACCACCTGAAATGGAGCCTTGTGTTGGACCAGATGGTGGGCCTGGCTTGCCATTGTTCCTCTCAGCTCTCTAGTGAGATGCAGATTTCTATACTGCTTTATGTTTTCTCACAGCCTTGCCTGGTGTTTACATTCAGTTAACTCTGATGGAGAAAATTAAAAAGCCCAGCATAAAGAAGGTACAGAACACTCGTTTGTCTCTGAAGTGTGTGTGTGAACATTAGGGTGATATTAAATGTGTACTAAATAGGTTTTAATCTTGTTTACTTTTTTCTTTTTTTTTTTCCTTTACATTTGACATGAAAGCTGGTATGATTGGGATAAGAGTGAGATGAACGTAAGTATGATAAATGATAAAGTGCTCCTGGGAGTAAATATACCACTCAGAAAGAGCACTGCTAATCAAGCAGTGCAGCCAGCTAATGCTGCCTAAGAGCAGGCACCTCAAAAAGTTTCTGAATTTGAAACATTGAAGGCTGGCATTTAGCTTGAGTAGCTTCTGCTTTAAGATGAAGCACTGCTGCACCAGGGGAATCACAGTTTCAAAATGAAACCTTGGAAGGGGCAGTGGACTGAGGCATTAAATGACCAACAAGATTAAAGGGAAAAAAGAGAGCTAAAAAGGGAATTTTACGTACTTGGTACGCACTGACTGAGAGTTTGGGAAATAAATGGAATTAGGGACAGGCAAGGATAAACTCAGCCCAGCTTAGATTGTGACAGATGTGTAACCCTTGCTGTCCACCAAGCTGACTGAGGAGCAGCTTTGTCACAGCTGTGCCCTTGGAGGCCGTTTGTGGCTGCCTGGGTGAAGTTTGGTAGCCCAGGTGGCCAAAGGACTTTGCTCTGGCACACGAGAGCAGGTGGCTTGCATTGATTTTTGAGAGAGCAGCATATGTTCTGCTCATGAATTTCATCTGCCACCCACTCTTGTGGAGTGTAGCACTGCCCACACTTCTTGCCTGAATGACTTGGAAAATATATTTTTATTTCCAACTGTTACTCAAAATTAGAATTATCTAAGCTGTGATGGGTCAGGGAAATCATGCAGGAGGGCTCCTCTGTCTTTTAAAGGAGCATGGAAATTACTCCTTTTGCATGAGTAAACTGTATGTAACTTCATAATGTGTTTTGAGTAACCATTAGGGAATGATTTGCCAGTATTTATCTAAAAAGACTGCAGTTATTGTGTGTGTTTGACAATGTTTACAAAATTGCACGTAAGAAGTTGCAAATGTGACTGTAACCCATCGAACTTTTTCAGGAAATGTTCGAGTTTTCACCTGGTGAAAACCTCACTGAATCTTGTGAATCAGCTGTTTCATAACTCCAGGAATGACAGGAGTTCCTCCCGCTGTCCTAGCTGATCCTGCTGTGTGGTGTGGAAGGAAACAGGATAGCAAGCAGAAATCAAGATTTGATTGCACTGGGTCTAAATTATGAAGTTTCCCATTTTAATCTGTATTTCTTTTTCAGGGAAGTGCTTGTTTATTGTCATATTTTGTAGCCTCCCTAAGGACATCCTAGTGGTCATCTATAATGTTAAGCCCTCTTCTTTCCCTCTCCTTGGGCTTGCCTTCCTTGAGAGGTCGAGCTTCCCTTACCTGCATGGATGAGGATGTTTTAAAGCCTCTTTTCACGTTTCTGAAGCAAAAAAGACTAATCAGACACTTTTGTAAGAGCCACAGACCAGTTTGCATGGAATTTTTGCTTTGAAAAATTGTGAAGTTCAGTTTCCTTAGAATCAAGTTCAAAGAGGGAATTTATATTAGAAACTAGATGGTTTTGTATTAGTGTTACTAATTATATTGTGGACACTGAAAAGTAGAGGAAAAACTAGAGGCACTGCAATAATAAAGTATTATTAACTTTTTTGCATAGCGAAATGAACAATAGAAGTGGCTTTTTTTAAAAATTTAATTTAAAAGATTCAGTTTTGCAGTTTTCTTAAAGGAAGCAAGAACTAAACTCCTGTAGTAGATGAGCTGCTGATCTGGGCCCACTCACCCAAAACACTTTTCCTTCCGAACCTTCCATCATTAAAACCTCCTCAGATATTTCCTGTTAATATGACGATATTTCCAGCTGGAGCACTGACATTTCCCAACGTTGCCCCTTTCTTTTCAATTACTTCACGTAGCACAGGCTGTTGGTGAGAGGGACCAAGATCTGGCAGCTTGTAACTCTGTATTAGCTGAGTTTGTGTTGTAGCCAATTGCTGCCTGACCTCTCCACGCTGCGGAGGAAATGCAGTGCCATCTGCATATCTCTTAGTCACATTAAATTATGTCATTTATCTTCCTTTGGAAACGCGGGGTTTACTTTGTGCTTCGAGGCAAAATTAGCAGGAGTAACAAGACGCAAGCGGGAGCGCGAAGGTGAAAATTTGTGGGGCCTGCCCCTCGCCAGCTCGCTTTGATTCTGCCAGGTGTTGAATTTAGGGAGGGAGGGAGGTTGTTTAAATCTTTGGATGTGTGAATGTTTATAGGTCTTAAACACCCACTGATCCCAGGCAAGGCTTCCACGTGTTTGGTGCTGTGCAGGGTCAAGTCCTTGCTCTTGCTACGTTACACCCTTAGAAATATGAGCAGGAGAAGAGGAGGGGTGAAAAGCACATTGCAGCTCAAAAATCCATATCAAATTTATAAAATGTGCGAGGCGTTGAACAAGGAATTTTGTACTTTAAAAAGCAGCTTCGAGTTAACACTGCCTGGTAAACAAGTCCTGGTACAGGGCTCCCTAAGTATCTCCATGTCTGTCATGCTTACACTCTGTGAGTACAGTCCTGAAGATTTTTGGCTAAAAGAAGATGAAAGGAACCAGGATTTTCCCCCAGAAGGCCTGTTCCAACTCCCATGGAAGCAGATAGAAAGACTGTTACAGGTTTGAGTGGAACTGGGTCCTACATGCAATTTTTCTGTCTTTAATTTCCACAACTAAATTTCTCTCAAAATACACACCCATGGAGCCACCGTCAGCTGTTCAAATAAAGTATCACTCTGCCCAGAATATGAGTTACATTCCACATGGAATAGCTTCCAGAAGAAACCACTCTTTTACTGTAGTTTTGTGTAAAATGGAAAGGCAATAAGGCTGTCAATTACTTGGTGGAGCTCATGCAGGCTGAAACAGGATCCAGCTGCTCTTTGGACATTTATTGCTTCGGTCCTTTCCTGTTAAATGTCCACTGTCATTTTGGTTTTATGTGAAACCCTTGGTTCAAAAATATGATCACAGGCAAGGAGGACTCTTAAAACAAACAAGAAGAAGGCTTTCTATGTGCTAGCTGATAATAAAGCTAGACTATGGCTGGCTTGATAGGCTTAAAGAAATTTTTAATGTTAATTTATGTCCAAAATATTTATAAGTGGAGCAAATTTATATGCAACTTTGACATAACTCATCCTATATTTTGTTTTATAAACATTCAGGAACTTTTCATGAGGAAACAGGATGTGCGCTGTCTGAAGAGCTTTCTGCTCTTTCCATAAAAGGATCTGCTACAAGCATGTTATACAGAGCTGTTGTATATCACTTTAGTCTTAAAAAGATGTGTATACATAGAAAGGCCAAACATGAAATCCTTGAATTCAATAGGAAATCTCTTATTGATTTAATTGGAACAAAGATTTCACCTCGAATCCTCAAATGCTGAGAGCTAGCATAACTTTATTGAAGATGATGAACAAAGCTGAAGGATGCTCTAGTTGGATTATAGCTGAGGATCTGGTCCTCAGAATGCATCTTTTTCTTAAAGTAAGAAAGCAGTCAAGAAGGAATATCTCAGAAGACAAGTAAGTAATTTAAATTTAGTTTGCAGGTTTGAGCCTGGGTTAAAGAACAGAGCAAAGCCCGTGCTGTAGTCCCCTGCTAGACATTTGTACAGGAGTGATTGTCATTTAAAGTGAATAAAATAAGGTAAACCTGTGTTCACATCGGATTTATATCCTCATTTGCAATACATTAACAAATAAAGTGAAAATGTATTTACACACATTATTTAAGCTGATCCGAAATCCTGATGTATGAACCCACAGATTTATGAATTATACTTGTAA
The DNA here is from genome assembly GCA_013400495.1 of Nicator chloris. Taxonomy (NCBI): domain Eukaryota; kingdom Metazoa; phylum Chordata; class Aves; order Passeriformes; family Pycnonotidae; genus Nicator; species Nicator chloris. The sequence continues at coordinate 58,268 of WAAE01016091.1, forward strand.
ATCAATGTAAATTGCTTGGTCAGAGTGTTCATGCCTTGCAATCATAGAAATTAGAGACAGAAAGGATTGATTCATTTACCTAGTTCATCTCCCTGCCAGTGAAGAATTATTCCTGTTCACTGTAATCTTTGCTAGTCTGAGGTCCAGTGTAATTTTGAAAGACTGAACAACTAGGATTTTTTATTTCCCTGCCATATATAGATTTTATTTTTGTTACATCATGATAATTTCAACTGTGAGAGGTGACAAAGGTCTCCAAAGCAGCCATACCATTCCAAACCAGGAAAGAGCAGTACAGTTAGCACATAAAAATACAAAGTTAAAATGTGAGCTACATAGCTAGCATAGTTCTTTTTGTCCATGGCTACCTCAGTGATGGAAACCTTTTTACCACTGCTTTCAAAAACTGGATTCTTTCCACTTCAGATCTTGAGAAGCACAGAGTTTAATGGAGAGGTGCTAAAGTAAAGCAAAACCTGTAGTTACAAAATGGAAGCATTATTGTCCTGATTGAGGCCCTTAACACTAGAGGCATATTTAGTTAAGTTTTCTCTCTCTTTCATTTGCACAGATTCCTTTTCCCAGGTCTGGATTTAACTCTGGAGGATGTATAGAGGGATCTGACACCCATCTCTCTCTGGCTGCTGAATTTTGGCGACTGAGTCCATCAACCCCACGGCATCATGTTCTTGTGGAGAGCTGAGAGCTTGAGAACTTGAGAGCTGTGTGCAGCTGAGCTTGCAGGTGAATGAGCAAAGTGTGAGGCAGACAGGTTCTGCAGTTGTTTCTGGCACTGCCTGAGTAGAGGTTTTGTCTTCATCTGTTCCTGCACCACGGGAAGTTGTGCTTGTTGTGATGAGTTATGATCATGGTATCGTGGGCTTATTGTGAACTTTTCCAGGACACAAAAGGTAAATTAAGCAATAACTGGAAAACTGTGGAGCTGGTTTTTCGGTTATCAAACTACCCTTGATGAGAAAGTTTCTACCCTTCTATGTGGTAGCTGTCCATCAGTTTATAAAATGGTCCACTTTAAATCCCTGAACTGAAAAGATAAAAGATTTTGTGATTAAGAGGCAAGGCTGGATCAGGAGTTCCGGGCCCTCTTCCTAGTTCTGGTGCAGCTTGTTTGGATCTGATTAGTGTTTCCAGAAGCATCCACTGGAGCTCACAGTGCCCAGTCAGGGGGATTATTAGCCAGATTTTTCAGAAACTGTGGTTGTTCGTTCTTCCTATTAATTTGCTGGATTTTTTTTTAATCTGATGCTCTTCTGAAGTTCTGGCTCTTTTTGATATGGTTTAGAAGTGGGGCTCCCAAATAATATATATGACTCTAAAAATGATGTCCTTAATAGTTACATCTTGCATTCTCATTATCTCCAAATACATATAATAATTTCCTTCAAGGAATGTGATGACATAATTCAAGATGGTAAATTGTGTTGAGGTCTTTGGATGGAGAAAGAAAAAATACCACCTCTTTATTCTCTTTTCCTTTTTTTTTCTTTCATTTTTCTTCTGTATATGTTAATATAATGTCTGCTTTTGAAGTGATTTTGGCTCTCTGGCTTGGGACTATTCCTCTTCTGAGAATTAAGTAATTTAGTAGAACAAGATGAGCTTAGTAATGCACAATTCTTTGACAGAAGGCTCCTCTACTTTCATCACCAATGCATCATCATTCATTACAATGCTTCATACCTGATTCACTTTCCATTTCACGTGGCACAAATCAGGAATAATGCCAGTGAAGTCTGTGGTGTAACTAAAGTGAAGTCCGTGGTGTAGGTGAGGATATTCAGGCTCTCCCTGTGTTTAGCCTTCCTCTGACATGGAAATCGACTACCTTTTTACAAGAGAAGCCACTTAAAGAGCAAATTTCCAAGGTGCACGTAATTCATGAGTGCCATTTTGAAAATGCCAGCGCCCCTTTGAAAGGGTTATGAGGGAAAAGTGGTTACTTCTGTAATGTTGCTTAAAAGGCTTCTGTTTATCAAAACCTCGTCGTGTCATGAAGGTAGCGTTCGTGCTTCCTGCAGAAAAAAGCACACTTGTCTTTGTGAATGATCTGTGGAACAGCTCTTGAATAATGGAAACTTATTTTGTGCATGTAAGAAGGATACATAATCCTCCCCCAGCCCCTTGGAAAAACTAGAAAACTTGGCTTTGCTATTTCTGAATTTAATCTTAATCTTCAGAGCACTAAAACTCTCCAGTGGGGCTGGTGGTTGAACTGAGCTACTGAATATTGCCTGCAGAAATTTATTGCAAGATTGAATAATACAGTATTTTCTCCATACTCTTTTAACCCGTTGTGTACCGTTAAGACACAAATTTGGAGTTGGAGAATGGGAGTTGTCACTTTCTTCCTGCACATAGCATTTTCATTTTGGGTGCAACAAAATAATATGTGATCATAGTTCTCCACTCCCTTTTGTATTTTCCCTTCTTTGGAAAGAAAATATAATTCCTGATGTAGAAGTGGCTGCAGTTTGGGTGGCAGTTCAACTACAATGTTTCATGTTTTCAAATACTGAAATAATTGCTGTTGTTGTTAACAGAATTAATTGCATTACATGGAATCACTCCATAGGCAAGGTCTCAGACACTTTTCTGACCAAAGGGGAGTCTTAATAATGTGGTGATTGATCCTGCAGGGCTGGAGTTTACTGTTCTTGATAATGATTCCTCACCAGATCACTGATATCCTGGACTATCAGAATAGAAAGGAATTTACAATAGACCATAATTTTATATTTGTAACATCGAAAAGTCAGAGGCCTTCAGGCCTGTTAGCCTCTCAAATACTATTTAGTCAGTGGTTTTCAAATATTGATAATTTGTGTATCCCTAGGAATTATCTGATGGAGCTGTGGATTCTTGTACAAGGCCTGATAACCCGCCAGGATTAGATATTTTGTGTCAGTACACAGATTTCCAGGGTCTCAATCACATGTTGAAAATTGCTAATTGGTATTTTTGTTATCAGTTGCCATAACAACAATTATCTTTTTGGGTTTTCAAATTAACTTCTGCTGTGGGGTGCAGGTCCACTGAAGCAGAGCAGGTGTCATCAGTGAGATTTCTGCATGGTGTACAAAGACCTTTCCAGTTCTAGTTGCTCTGGGGTTGATTTACTTGTTCCTTGGCTTTCAGTGAGTTCCTGAAACAAGTGCCATTACTTTCAAGAGGAGCAGCCATGTGCAGATGCAGTCAAAAGATTTAGGTAGGAGAAGGCACATAATTCCTCTTTCCACTGGCATTCTACCAGGGTTTTACATTATTAGCTGACTACTGTTCAGGTTTTGGTCACAGCAGGAGACTGTGTTTATGCTGCCTGTTTAAGTGTTGCACTCTAAATCTGTTCTCTCACAACAGCTTGATCCTGAGATCCCTTCTGGATCAACTAGACCTCTCTCCAGAAAAAAAAATAATCTCAGAATGGACTGGAAGTTGCATTGATTTGGGGACTGAGCCAATACACGGTATGGATGTCATGGCAACTCCTTTTACCCAGCCAAGGCTTTCAGTAGGGTTGCAACACGCCTGAAACCACCTCAGACCCTCAAATCACAAGGGCTCATTGCTTTAGGGGAGTACCTGAGGACTGTGCTGTCCAAGCACAAGAATATTGGGTTGCACAAAACCCCCCTTATTGTCACGGTCATTTGTATTGCAAAGGAGCTCACTCACTGTCACAGTCATTTTCAGTGAATTTGTAATTTCTTAAGAGTCCCAGACCAGAAGGATGCCACGTGGATCCAGAAGAATTGGGCTCTTGTGACAGAGGGTGTCACAGTGACACACTAGATTGAGTACACGGAGTCTGACATGGGTTCAACTAAGAGGACTGACTTTATTACATCACTGACTCTATATATGTAGTATAGTAAATAGACTAGTATGATTGGTAAGCAAGGTCACTACTTCTCTAACTATACTGGTTAAGACAGGTGTCTATCAAGAGAACTCTACTCCTATGAAAGAATATAAACATCTATATTGTTTACAGAAAAAACGTGAGAAAGGAATTTCTCAAAGTTAAACATCAGAAGGCTAAAAAGCATGGCTACAGAGGGGAAGAGAGTATTTACAGGTGCAGAAATTTTCCTGCACCTGTGTCGAGGCTCCCTCTTTAGTGATGAGGCTCCAGAGTGTTTTGCTCTGCCCTTTCCCTCTTTGGTCCCACTGACAAATCCTGGTCGAGCACCGGTGGGGCTGAGGAGGAGGTAAAGGGGCAAATGTGACACAGACCCCCAAAATCTCCCTGCCCTCCAAGGTATGGATGGTGTTCAGGCACCCCAAAAGGATGATCTGGTGCATTCACAGTGGCTGGGAAATGAATAAGTGTTTCATGGTAGAAAGACACATATCACAGTGACCTAGGGCTTTATGCACAGAGTACTGACTGATGTGTTTTAATTTCTTTCCTGACTTGTTGAAATAAAAACGTGAAGTCATACCTTGTGGTGGACTAAATTAAAAAAAAGGGGAGTTAAAGTTTGTTCCCTGTGCAGGTAGAAGAGTGTGAAGAGTTGTCTGCAAATCAAATTTTAACACAGAAAACCCACATTCTGAAGTTTGCTTTATCTGGTTTAGGAAAATGGCTGATTTCAGTTTGTAAGGCAGACCTGAGATGCAGCAGCTGTTTGTGTCTCATTCTGATATTTTGTTGAAGCTTTGCTTTAACTTTTATGGCCAGGAGCAAAATAAAAGAGTCCCTGTATCAGAAAATAAATTTGATCTCCTTTCCTTTTTGTTACTCTTCTACTTTAGCAATTTAACTGCAACTGACTGTAGAAAATTTCAGAAACTAGAGATTCTTTCATTTCACTTTTTGAGTAGATATGTTCAAGTCATGGAAGAAAGTCAGAATTATACAGAGAACCCTGTTTTGCTTTTCATTTACTTTTTCAAAAAGAAGCTTTGCCACTCTGCTGTGCATCAGGTCACGTTAAAAATGGCTTTAATATTTTTAGCAAAGTATAGATAACATCAAATTTGCCCTGATAAAAGAAATTAATATATGAACTCTACTGTATAGAAGATCAAGTTTCTTAAAAAATAGCTTAATGAACCTTTTTTCCCTGCAATGAATTTGTTTGTTTACTTAACCCCCTTCTCCAGCTGTAGTTTTAACATGCTTGTGGCTAAATCTGGTATGGGTGGGAAATAGCCACTCAGTAATCTTCATTGGTATTCAATTGTTAATATATCTTAAAAAATAAAAAGGGTTTGAACAGCTATAGCAATAATTTTCAACATTTGCAATGGAGAAGGATCATACATGACCTATATTATTTCACAGACCACTGCTAGTTTCCTTGGTTTTGTTTTATTTCTTTTCTTTGTGTTAGTTGTGCAGCAGCTTTTGGAGGCACTGGTCAAACTCTGTTGCAGCTGCTTGGAATTTCCCACCAAATTTTTCTCCTATTTAAATCCAAAATTCTCAAAAATACTGAAATCACAGAAAAGTAGTTTCCCTGGTTAAATACTCCGAATTATCTGCACATATGAGAATGGATTGATATTTTTCATGGGCTTTTTTTTTTTTCCCAATCATTCACTAAAAGATTTAAGTGGGCTGCTGAAATACTCCAATTCAAAATGGTTCCAGTGAACCTCAAAGGAGCTGCATTTTACAATCCTTGAAGTGTAATTCTCCTAAATGAGTGTGCTGCAGTTCAGATTCTCTGCAGCCAGCCTGGTTTTGCTGTTGTCTTGCTGGCTGGCAGGAATTCCCAGTTTAGAGGGGGAAGTCTTGGTCCTTGATGTGTCACAGTTACTGTAGGTGTGCACAGCAGCTGAATTGCACCTTGCACAGCCGCCCTGGCATGGTCTGCTCCCATCACACCTGCTCTGCCTGCACAGCAGAACTGTGGCTGTCTCTTCACTGTTGCCACAAGAATCCAAGACTATTTTTTTCTGTGCAAGTTTTTCGAGTGAAATGGAAGAAAATCAATTTGCTTTCAGAATAACCTTAATGAAGAAAACAAAGAAACAACTTAATTCCTGCCCCAGGCTGGTGCACGTTTTCAAATTGATCCTGTCCTATGATACTCCTGAGTAAAAGAATAACGTTTTTTAGGAGTACATTGATATTTGTGCAGCACAAACCAGCTCAAGTCACAGCATACAAGTCCCAGTACTTGAGAGTAACATTGCAGCTACTCTGGTGAAGGGAAACCTTTGAACAATAAAGTCCTAGGGCTAGAACTAGGTTTGAAGTGCAGATTTCACATCCAGATTTCACTCCTGGTGAAGGATGCAGGACCTCTGGCTGATTAATTGAGTTAGAGACAAGAGCCAGCTGCAATACCTGGCTGTACCTTCCTGTTTGTGCAGAGCACACTAATGCAGCAAGAGCAGTGACCACATTTCTCAGTGCAGACAAGTCCCCAAGTTATACATTTTTTAATGGGATACTTTCATTAGTGCCTCAGCTGATATTACTCATAAACCAACCCTCGTGCTACCAGGTTTAATCATTGTCTCCAGGCAGAGGCTTATTAGTGCAAGGTCATTCTATACTTTTTATCCCATGTTTTCCCTTAGAGAAAGAGAGGGATGTCTCCAGAAAAATCACCTACCTCCTGCCTGGCATATCAACATCCACAGACTTGCTGCCAGCATAGATGTAATGCCTCTTGGTCAAACCTCATGTTGCACCAAAACAGAGAGTTTATATTAAAAGACAGATAAAAAGATCAAGTCCTGGAACTCGTATGTGGGATTTTGTAAGCTGTTTAAAGAAATAATGATAAAACTTCTATTAAAAAAAAAGTGAACTGTTTCTTGAAAATATGAAATCTCTCATTGTGAGTGAAATGCTTTTGAAATGCTGGATTGGTGACTCTGGAGATCAAAGTCTTACATCTGGCTGAGCTACTTAGGTGTCCCCATGGCCTTGGAGCACCCCACAGTCCAACCCTCAGGGGTGGGGAAGTGCTCTGATTCCTCTGCTACCGTGAAGGAATTGAGGTGCAAAAGGCAAAGTGACACATTTAAGCTCCCATTAGAAGTCTGTGCTGAAGCAGGGATTTCAGGCCAGGCATCTGATCTCCTCAGGTAGCAATCCAGATGGGAGCTGTCACCTCTCTCCTGCAGAAAAGGTAATGACAGAAAGCCTCTGATCAAAAAGGGTGGGAGATTTCCCAGTTCCATCAAGTCCCAGGCCTTTCAGGAGGGAAGCAGTGAGAAAACTGAGTCAAGACAAAGGGAGCAGTGAGAGGTGGCTGACACCAGTCTGTAGCAACTGGACTGGGATCTAACAAGCTCCTTTGTTGTAGAGCAGTGAGTAATGACACTTACCCTGGTAATTTTTATAATTCTTTGCCATGTGGCCATTCCTTGTTTTGGAGTGCGTTTCTAATTGACCTCAAAATAGTTTGAAAATTGGGGGGAAATTAGGGAAAAATTTCTGCTGCAAGGTTGTTCTCGACACTTGTGATGGGAATGTTTTAGATCAAAAATGAGCCAATTATATAAAAACATGCTGGTCCCCCTGGAATTCACATTTTTCCTCTTCCTTCTGTCTCCCTCTCCAGGCTCCTGAGCAGCACACAGACAGGGTTTCTGAGTTTCTTCACTTTTTGGTGACTGACTGGCCAAGGAACTAAGAATCCAGACCTCTGTGTTCATAGCTTCCCATTTTTTAACTCCTGCAGAATCATGCATATTATGAGGACTCCAGATTCAGAATCTGCCTGACATACTAAAGATTTCTGCATGATGGAAAGTGTAGCTCTTTGATCTAAAGTACTCATATTGCTTTCTTCATTTACACCAGTAGGAAATTCAGGCCATTTCTTTTCCTGTCTTGTGCACACTCTTTAACCCCAGATAATAATAAAAAATATTTGAAAATTAAGCATAATTAATCTATCATGTATACGGCCATGCAAATTAGAGAGGTCTGATCTAATAATGTGAATCACACGTTTTAAAATAAATAAATAAAAGGAGTATAGGCAGAAAAGCAGCCAAGCATATGGTTTCACCATATGCTGAAGCATACTTACTGTCCCTTATATCCTGTGTTCCCTGTGAAAGCTATGTATACATAATCACTGACAAAAAAAAACCCCAAAAACAACCCTGCATGAAAGAACTTTAAAGCTACAAGATCAAGTGCTCTGTATTTGGGCTCTGTGAAAATTCATGCAGTCATAATTCCTCTGATGGAAGTCATAATTTCTCTAATAAAGGGATGCTGCAAAGAAATGCCTTTTCTGGGCTCCATCATGTGAGTTTTTGCATGGAAGCTCTTTCTCCTTCAGTGGAGGTGATGTATTGTAGTCACTGAATGAATATGAATATTCACATGAAGGCATTGATCCATACCCCAAAGATGTGTCTTATACAGCATTTTTCCTTTATTCAGTGGGGAGGTAGTTCTGGATTGCTTTATGTCTGTATCTGATATCCTTTAGATGTTTTGGGGACAATATTTCCAGGAAATACATCAGTTACTATTGCAGTTTTAAGGTCTGGGTTCAACTTTTTCTCTTTTATTGATAGAAAGAAAACAGAGGTATCAAGCAGTGTTCACGTACCAGTGAGACTGGTTGAAAACATTCAAAACATTTTTTTTTGTTGAAAACTAGATTTTTTTTTTTTTTTTTGAGAATGTTAATCACATTTCTCTTTACTACAAGAAAAAAAATATACTTTCAATTGAATTTTCCACTGAAAACCTTGAGGTAAGCTTTTCATTCCAGGTCAGGTAGAAAATTTCTCTTTTGGCCTTTGCACAGCCACCATACAGCTTTTGGGGTGCTGATCTCTTCAGCTGGGAGTGATCCTCATGCTGCAATACACTAGTTAGCACCCAGAGTTAAATAATCTGGGATGCCCTTCTTTCTGTGGAAAGTGCAGACATTTTGATACTTTGAACCACCCTGCAATAAAAGTAATTTCGGGAGCAGCAAAGTGCTGTGGAGGAGGGTGAATCCATTTTTAAGCAGCTGTGTTTTAGAAGGGTGGCCATAGAAACCTTTGCCTTGGGAAGGGTGTGAGATTCTTTATTTCTCCTGTGTTTATCTGGCTGTTTCATTGCTGTAATGCACCAGGGCATGGCTCAGAAACTCTGTGTGGGTCACTTAAAAAGTAGATGCTGCTCATCATTGAAAGAAAAAATGAAAAAAAATAAAAAAAGAGTGGGAAGGAGCAGAAATTTGTTGCATCTTGAAATAAACAGAATGGAATCAGAATTTGAACAGATGAATTATGTTTTTATGTTCGTCTCTTCTGTGTATCCATAACAATCCCAGGAGGCTTCACATCAACATTTTGAAATCTTTTTGATAAATGCATTCACGTTCGTACCAAAATTGACTTGTGTTTGGATTTCTCATCTTATACTCCAATTAGCATTTGAACCCAACACTTTAAGCACATGATACAGTGATTTCTTGAATGCATATAGTTAATTTGAATGTTTCAGATCATTGCTACTGAAGCTACCAAGTGCTTTTTTATTTCTGGTGTTTTTCAAGAGCTGATTTTATGATTATTTGGCTTACCTTGAAAATGTATTTTTTCTATAATCTACCTTTGAACTCCCATTGATGCAATTTTAGAAATACAGAGAACAATTAAGATTATGTCAGTGCTGAAGCTACTCCAGTCTTAGGTTGAAACCTAAAGTGGAACCTATCTTTCAAAGAGGAACAGGTCAAAGAAGTTAATGGTTAATGTGTGACTTAGAGCTAATTTTAAGGAAATAATATAGAGTGATGCTGCTATTATTTCCTGATTTTTTTTCTCATTTTCTTTCTTTTTTTTTTTTTTTTCCTGGTCTTGGCTTATACAGAATACAAAAGCTCCTTACTAAGAAGAAATATGAAAAGGAAAATAAGCCAAGAGGTGACAACTCCAGTTGGAGAATTGTACCTGATATAAACATACAGCAGTGTCTTAAAAAATGATGACCCACATGCAATCATACCCAGTGTTGTAAGTATAAAGTTGTAGGATTTTTTCTAATTTGTGCCTTCTACCATCAATAAATTGGCTGTTACCATTTCTGCTTCCAGCAACACCAAGAATGTAGTGAACTTAAAAGACACAGACTATTGAAGGCAGATGAGATCAGATGCCTGTGAGAGGCAGAGAACCCAGCAGTTTGTCATGTGTCTTTGGACAGAATTTGGCCACTGTGAGGGACACCATCACCTTTGGGCCCTGGTGCAGCTCCCTTTGTGCTGGCTCAGCTGCTGGAGAGGAGCCACGGCGTTGGATTGATCACCCCGTGTGGAATACACCTCCCAAGAAGGATGTGGCACGTGTCTGGCATGATGACCCCACGTTATTCCCTTGACTGGGACAGAGGGAGAGGGCAGAGCCCTCCTCTGCCCTGGCTGACCACGAGCCCTTCACGGCCGTGGTAAATTAGAGAAGCCCCTCTGAGCTGTGTTAATTTATACTGGACTGGGGAAAGACAAAGACGTTTTACATCCTGCAGATGTAAAATGTGACTTTCCCTGCTCCCTCCTCTTTTGTCCTAGGCTGCATCTTGTGACAGCTGAAAGCACTCCAGGAGTCACCATGGAGAAGCTGTTTTATTGCCACGAGACTCTGCAAGATGAAGAAAATCATGACTCATCCAGTTAGATCCAGAGGACAGAGGACTTTGACTATATTATGCTTTCAAACTGGCTGGGAGGCTACAGATGATTTCCTCTGCCTGTGCTTTTCACCCTGTGAAAAAGAGAGAACTGCCTGGCTCTAATGCTCTTTGAGATCTGTGCTTGAAAATGACGTTTGTCAGTTATAAATTGCTGTTTCCTTCTTTCACTCACTGCCCAGGCTTTCCTTTGCATGCAGAACTCGGGCAGCTTCTTGTTTTGGAAGGAATGTGGCCGAGAGGAAGGAGCTAGCAATGGATTAGGGTTTAGCAGAACTTTGCTTTGCCACAGGCTCACTGTGGGACTCAGAGATTTTTATCTCCTCGTGTCTCAGTTCTCCATATGTAAACTGAAGATAATAATGCTCCTCTTGGCCTGATCTTTGTCCTATTTATTTAGTTTATAAACTTCCTAGGGGCAGTGATCATCTCTTAGTAGGTATAATACCAACCACAGAGAAGCTCAGCTATCATTTAGGGCCTCCATGTACTGCCATAAAATATCCATTAAATAATTATGTTATGGCAGGCATTGCCAAATGATCTGGTCTCCTTAGACTTCTGAAATATTTTTCTGAATGTACAGAAAAGGTTCAGTCTCAAGACATCTGCAGAGGTTTTGTTTTTCTGTGAAAGGAAAACATGCAACTGCATTTAAATGTATAAAATGCAGCCAGCTCTGGGGTCCCAGCACAGCAAGGACATCCACCTGCTGAAGGAACTCCAGAGGAGCCCACTGGGATGGTTAGAGGGATGGAGCACCTCTCCTGCAAGGAAAGGCTGAGAGACTTGGGCTTGTTCAGCCTGGAGAAAGGAAGGGAATTGTGGCCTTCCTTGTACCTAAAGGGAGCCTAAAGGGGATGGAGAGAGGCTTTATGAGGGCGTGGAGTGACAGGACAAGCGAGTGTGGTTTCAGACTGAAAGAGCTGGTTTTGATTAGGTGTGAGGAAGACATTCTTTAATGTGAGGCTCTGGAAAAGGTTGCCCAGAGAAGTTGTGGATGTCCCTGGAAATGTCCAAGGCCAGGCTGGATGGGGCTCTGAGCAGCCTGGTCTAGTGGAAGGTGTTCCTGCCCATGGCAGTGGGTTGGAACAAGACAATTCTTGATGTCCCAACCCAAACAATTTTTTATGTCCCTTCCCTTTTGTGCCCCCATAATGCTAAGACAAGATTCTGTATGTTTAAATGTATAAATCCACATTCTCTCTTGGCAAAAAGAAGTTAAGTCATTGAGATCTGCTGGGGATAATTCCAAAATGTTCTTTCTAAACACACACCCAAAGTCTGGGTAAATATAGTTTCATGAACATGTTTTTTAGCACTGGATAGCTCAGAACTATGAAGGTATTTCTGTGGCTTGTAGTATCCTACAAAAGCAGAAAAGTTGAGGAGAAATTAAATCCAGATACTCTTAAAACATTTTCAAATCTTCTGATGAATTTTGAGCTTCTAACAAAATTACTGAGTAGACAAAGTTCTTTGGGTTTCTATTTTATGTGAAACCTTCACCCAAGTCCACTGCTGATCTTTGTCCTCTAAAGCTACCAAACTTTATTACAGCTGTGATCTCTACTAGATGAAACAAGGGGAGATAAAGGTGTGAGTGCCACTTATTCTGGCACAAGAAATGGCTGACAAGCAGGCTCAGGGTAATTGTGACTTCCTTGCTTACATTTTTTTTTCCTTAGAGACAAATAAACCCATCTAGATTTTGGAACAATTTTGTCTCTTGTAGTCAAAGTTAAAAAAAGAAATGAGGGGACAACAGAAACTGAGCTGAAAAAGAGACTCAGCATTCAAATCTGCCTTCTTTTTTCTGTTTGCTCCTTCTTCCCTGCCCAGTGTGATACCTCCTCTCTCCATTAAACTAAAGCCTGCCTTCCTTCCTTCCTTCCTTCCTTCCTTCCTTCCTTCCTTCCTTCCTTCCTTCCTTCCTTCCTTCCTTCCTTCCTTCCTTCCTTCCTTCCTTCCTTCCTTCCTTCCTTCCTTCCTTCCTTCCTTCCTTCCTTCCTTCCTTCCTTCCTTCCTTCTCTCCAATGAAATTGGTTTTCATGAGATAATCACACCTCTGGGGGATTCCAGGCATCTGGCTGTGGTTCATAAAATCCCTCAGGACTGATTCTCCCTTTCCCTCCTCCTTTAGATAACCACACCTCCCACTGTGCTTTATGGCTTGAAAAAAAAGGCAGTTTTTTGTGATTGTAATGTGCAGATATTATTTACATCGAGCTATTTTTTTTCATTGCATTGTGAATTCAAATTGTTAATTTAAAAGAAACCCAAAGAGTTTTGCTCTTGTTTTTGAAGGTGTTCTCACTGCCAGGAAAAAAAAAAACAAAAACAAAAACCAAAAACAAACCAAAACAAGTGCCTGATGACTTCTGTAAAATATTTCCTGAGCATCCATCCCAGGCTGAGCACCCTCACCAACATGAATATTTGAGCTGGGCTCTTGCCTTGCCTTGCCTTCCCACTTTGATGTGTTTTGCTGGGCAGTAACGTTCCAGAAACGTATTTTGAGCTCTTCCTTTTTTGAAACATCCTGTACCACATATTAACAATTAAATTGCTTGGCTTATTCTAAATACACTTCTAAACCTGCCAGTAAGCCCTAGAATATCTGTTGCCAACTGTGCACACACCCCAAATCCTGCAGTAATTTGAAGTCCAGGCATCGTATTCTGCTTATACTCTCTCTCAGGTTCTATTAATTGTGAGAGCCTGAAATTAAAAATGACTGCTTGCTTCCAGTTTGTTTGGATTTTACTACTTTCTGTAACCAAAGATAGGACACTTGGAAAAGCAGTGGAATCTGCAGCAGGAGCTGCTGAAGACTTGGATGGCTTTATTTACACATATTTTAGTCTAAATTTAACTCCGTATCTTGACATTTAGGTTGATGAAAGTGTTAACATCTCCAGAAAGATTTTACAGAAACACAAGGCATATTCAGGGTTTTCTTAGGCATTCCTATTTCTGTGTGAATTTAACTCTTACTAATGGTAAGATAAAAATAAGAAATGTTTTGCCAGGGGAAAAAAAAAAACAAACCACAACAGCCAACTGTTTAAAGAGTAATTAAAAACATACAAATTTAGATTGAAACAACAATGAAAAAATAAAGGGCGAGGGAGAGACTCAAAACACAGCATTAGTATAATGCACTTGGTACACTGTAAAGTGCTTTGCTGCTTCTGAAATTCCCTAACAAGGTGAGTGAAACTATTCTAAGAACACTATTATCAAGAGACACCTTTGAACTGATCTATCCTGAAGAATAACCCCCAGAAAGATAAGGTGAGGAGGAAGGGAAGGCAAAAAAAGAAGGGAAAAAAAAAAAAAAAGCAACAACTTTCATATGTTTGTTGGCCACACAGCACAGCTCCGACTTCTGAACATTTTTCCCCAATTATTTTTGTAAAGTATTGATCGCAGTTTAATTTTGCAGTCCCAACATGAGAGGCGCTTCATGCTGAAATGTCTCACAGGAGATTGTAATCAGGGTCTAGCCTGAAGGTGAAGCACTAGTACATAGGTTTTACTCTATTCCTCCACTCTTCATCAGCTCTGGGATTGGAGCAGAGGGCATTCTCAGGCAGATTAATTTTTGACGATGGGATCGATGGAAGATGTTTTTTCCTCCTGACATTGAGTCATCTAATTTGCTGTTTATCTTTGGCTTATTGAGTTTTGAGCATTGTTAAATCATACCTTTCAGCTGTTTAATTTCAGATGTGAATTTTGCATTCCCCCCTTGTACTTTGGCATAACTCTTTTGCCTTAAATGAGCGGGGTGATGGGCCTTTTTTTGACACCAGGTTACTGCTTTCGAGTCTGTTAAGTACTCCAAGGTAATGTTATAGTACTTTCTGGCCTTTTTTCTTTGCTCGTGGCCATAGATCAGATCATCTCTAGGGAAATCATTACTTGCCATCATTATTATCCCTAGCACCTTCATCTATTCTCCCTTGTTTCCTGACTCCATTGCTTGATGAAGTGCCTACTTGTGAGGACACCTTTAACTCAGGTCTTGTAATTAACCCCTTCATTGCTCAGGCTGGTTCGTTTTATTGTTCCTTTCCCCCAATAAGTTGTGATCTATGTGTTTAGCTTTTGGAGCAGCTCATAATAGCAGCACTCTGGAATTGACTGGGAAGCTCTTTTCTTGAGGAGGCTGGTGGGTTTTTTTCCCCTTTGATTTTGTTTTAGTACCAAAGTGAACGTTGTGCCAAATATATTGCTAATACTAAATAAAAGGCTTTCACTCAAATGAAAATTGACTTTACTTAACCTTTGCTAAAGGGTTATACATTATTGCCTTGCATTTCAAGGGGAATCCTCTAACCTTGGCCAGACTCTGAACATTAGTCTATGGAATAATCTTGCAATTATTAATTTTTACTGACTCAACATATCTGCATATAATCACAAAAATTTGTGTATTATGGTGACCAGGAAAAGGTGGGTAGAAGCAATAAGTTACTTATCATGGGAAGTTGCTCAACTCTTATACATCCCACTGGCTTCAGATTGGTAATAATCAGGAATATTTTCATTTTATATTGCCATTCTCTTAGACTCAAGGCCAGGAAGGGGGAGCTCGTGTAGCACATGAGGAGTCTATTTCTCCTGTGGGTGCTGGAATTCAGAAGTCCTCTGTGGACATCTCATATCACTTCCAGAAATGTTCATCTTTTGGGCAGAAAACAACCCATTTCACCTTTGGAAGGCAAAAATCTCAACTCACACTCTTTGAGGTTTCATTGGAAAATTTTTGGCCAATTTATGTGAGAAAAGTTTTCAACATGCTTTCATTTTTTGTCTTAAGCTTTTAAGTGCCTTGAAGTAAGGAAACTGACATTTCCTTTCTTCAAGACACTTAAAAGTTTAAGACAAAAGCTTGACTTGGCCACTGTGATTTCCACATATTATTATTATTATTAATAATATTAATAATAACAATAAATTGTGATGAAAACGAGCCCCACTAATTTAATTGCTATAAACTGAAATTGAAAAATCAAATAAAAGGAATATTTAACTGCCTTTAACTGTTATATTTAAGGTGAAAAATAGAATATTACACTTTTCACAGGATCTTTTAATATAAATAGATTAACCATTTTTGTCTCTTAAAAAAGGGCTGTTTGTACACTGCAATCAAACGTTATGTAGGGGATGAGAATTTGGTTGGGTGAGAATTTTGGTTGGGCAATTTGTTTAGAATTTTGTTTAAATTTTTTTTTGTGGGATTGTTTTGTTGTTGCTGTTGTGGCTCTTGGGATCTTGTTGATTTGGGGTTGATTTGGGTTATCGACAATTGATAGACGGGAATAATGATTTTCTGATCAGAACTCATTTTTTACTGAGATTTCCAAATGCTTCTATACCATTCTAGGCAGGCTAGTAATTTTTTACTACAATGACTAGGTTAAACATCACACAGACAAACATCTCTTGCTTGCAGAAGTTTGATTCAATCTTCTTTTCCTGTCGCCAGACTTTAATCCCATCTTTCTTGTAATCTTCAAAGCTCTCTTTGTTCTTGCCAAGGCATCTTAGTTATCAAACTAACTATTGCTAATTAAATTCACTGTACCCTCTGTCCTATGTCCACATGGGTTTGGTGGGGTTTTTTGTTGCTTGTTTATTTTTGTGGGGTTTTTAAATTTTTTTTTTTTAAGGATGTTGTGTTTGGAAATTAGTCTCCCACAGTTTAAAACAATGCCAGCGTTGATAGTTTTAGCTAGCCTTCAATTTTCGGGGGTTTTACAGAGGTGAGGCTTGTTTCACCTCGCATCACTCGCGTTTCTGCTGCATCCCGGCTGCTCTGCAGAGCATCCTCGGGGCTGTGCATCCTGTGCATCCTTGGGGCTGGGCTGTGCATCCTGTGCATCCTCGGGGCTGTGCATCCTGTGCATCCTCGGGGCTGTGCATCCTGTGCATCCTTGGGACTGTGCATCCTGTGCATCTTCGGGGCTGTGCATCCTGTGCATCCTCGGGGCTGGGCTATGCATCCTGTGCATCCTGTGCATCCTGGGGGCTGTGCATCCTGTGCATCCTCTTCATTCTGTGCATCCTTGGGGCTGGGCTATGCATCCCTGGGTGTGGGCTGTGCATCCTGTGCATCCTTGGGGCCGGGCTGTGCATCCTGTGCATCCTCGGGGCTATGCATACTGTGCATCCTGTGCATCCTGTGCATCCTCGGGGCTGTGCATCCTCGGGGCTGGGCTGTGCATCCTGTGCATCCTGTGCATGGGGCTGTGCATCCTGTGCATCCTGTGCATCCTCGGGGCCGGGCTCTGCATCCTGTGCATCCTCAGGTCTGTGCATCCTGTGCATCCTCGGGGCCGGGCTCGGCGTCCTGCGCATCCTCAGGTCTGTGCGTCCTGTGCATCCTCAGGGCTGTGCATCCTGTGCGTCCTCGGGGCCGGGCTCTGCACCCTGTGCATCCTGTGCATCCTGGGGGCCGGGCTGTGCCAGCAGCTCCTCCAAGGCCACCTCCGGCAGCTGCTCGGTGCCAGCAGCAGCAGCAGCTCCGTCCCTAGGTGGCAGGGCAGCGAACGCGGCTGTAATTACCGGCTGCAGGTGTAAATTCCTGCTCCCCAGCCCCGGGGGAACTGAACCATGGCCATGATTAAAGGTAGTTAGCGATCCCTAATGACTGCAAACATGCAGAGCTGATAATTGCAACTACTTTTCATTCCGCCACCCGGGAGGACTGACCTACTGCCAGCAATAAACTTTCTGAAGTTCTGTCCTTTTGCTTTTCAGAATTCGGTTTTATTATTATTTATTTTTTTTTAAGATTTTTCTAATCCTTCTTGACCTTCTTCGGATTTGTGACCGGCCCTGTGACAGACTGCTGTAAAGGATCCGGGACCAGCTGGAAAGAGGAGGATACTTTGTACAGAGGAAATCTGGTCCAGTATGGAGATTTTCTTTATTCCGAAATTTGCCAATTATATCAATTCGTACGTTCCTTTGATGTTATCAAACCTGTGACACTCTTGCTAATGTTACTTTTCACATGCTAAAGTCGATTATGAGCTTATGTACCCTGCTGCTCGACGGCCTAAATGAACACATTCATGAAACCCACAATAAGAGCCGGTTATTTGATTGTACAGCAAATTAGGATGTTCCTGTCCTTAGGCTCTGAGGCTGCCTTCTCTGAAAAGGAAAGATGTGCCAGTTCCATCAAATGCCTATCTATTAATCAATTGTATTCACACACAATCCCCTTTGAAGATAGGGATAAAGGGCAGTAGAAAGACACCCTTCCCCAAATCTGCAGCAAATGATTTCTGGCACTGTAAGCATCACTTATTTTTCCAGAGGACACATCTGTTCTGAAGGTCTTCTGGCACCTACGTAATCCCCGTTTGTGGCTGTTGCCACAGAAATGGCAGCCTTTAAAACTCATTGAAATCTTTTCTCTCTGCCTCCACAAAAAGTTAAAGGCTAATTAAGGAAATGCAAACAGGAGCTTCTTCTGAGCCCTCGATGGCGACACAGCAGCTTGCAACATGAGGAGCTGAAGAAGTGAACATGCACTCAGTCCCTCTGGCAAAGGAAAAGCAAACTAAAAAACATTCTAATCTTTTCGGCATTAAAAAAAACAAAAAATCCTTTCTTCCTTTCTGCCTTGTAACACATAACCCCCAAAATCAATAATGCAGAGGCACTGTTTAAAAAAAAAAAAAAAAAAAAAAAAGAAAAGAAAAGAAAAGAAATAAAAAAAGAAGCACTACAAGATGCTCCAGTCAAAACATTTCTTAACTGGCTCCAGAGGGGCAGAATCATCCCTCGTCCTTTTCAGCTGGAGCAACTCCGACCAAGAGGTGAGGTTTCATCCATGGTACTGAAGCAAAGCTGGGAAAAAAAGGAGTGGAAAAGGGATTTCAAGGTTGAAACGTCTGTACAGCAGACTCCTTTGAGACAGGCAGGAAGCAATCAGTCAGGAACTTTTGCATGGCTTGTATTTTTGACAGAGTAAAACTCATTTCAATACTGGGCTACAGATTTGCCCTGCAAATAATGATTGTATATAACCCCACTGATAGGGGATTTATTTCCTCAATGATAAATTGCGGGATAACCCTGTGTATTTGAGGACAAATCTGTGCAACCTGACCCTGGGAGAAGCAGGACCTTCTCCATGGGGTGTGATAAAGGTTTCCCACGAGTCAGCTTTTCATGGGTGTTGACTTTTGTGAATGGGGGAATCTGTTTTACCGCCTTGATGATGATGATGATGATGATGATGGTGATTCCTCTCTCATTCTTTCCTCCCTGATCTGTCTTCTGTTAATTCTTTTTGCCTGGAAATTTTTTAGTAGTGATTGCATAGCACAACTGCATATGTAAATCCATTGCTACTGGTAAATAGTAGAAATGGAAATAGAATAGAATAGTAGAATGATAGAAATATTAAAATCTGGGGAAAAATCCCCAAGGAACTCCACACACTCCTTTATCTTTCTGCAGCTCAGATGATTTAGACAACACAAGACTTTGTTTTTCCACCTGGAAATAAATACAGCACTGGACTGCACAGTCTGAGTTTTTAACTGTGAAAATTATGACCATTAAATCTGTGATTTGAAAACGTGTCAGCAGAAAGCAGAAAATGATATGGATACATTCTGCAGGTTACTGCCTTAGGGTCAATTGAAACAAGCAGATCTATGGGGCACAGCAGTGCAAGGAGCAAGCAATTGCAGGTGCAAATATGCCTGGGGCTTGTCTAACTTCCATTAAAATAAAAAGTTTGATAGCACTAATCGTTTCTGTCCCTTTGCATTTTAAACAGCCGCTGGCGTTGCCTCGGCATTTTAACTGTGTGCTGGCAGAGCTGTGGGCTTGCTGGCAGAAGACTTTAGGAAGGGTGATAAAAGGTAGGAAAAAAGCAGAGGTGCAAACTTGCATTTCCAAGAGCAAGGGTCCAAATGAATATCCAGAGGTCAAAACCGGAACAATTCCAAGCCTCTGAGTTTGCACCAGGAACAAACACCTGGCTCCCAGCACTTTCAATTCTTGTGAGCGAAATGTTGAGATGTTGGCGTGCCCATCCGGGCTGAAAGGCTCAAAAACACATCTGAGAAGCCATGAAGTATCTAAGTGGGCTCTGAGAGAGGAGCAAGGTTGGCTGCAGGGCTGGGTTTTACCCTTCTCCCCAGCAGCCTGCCCCTCGTTTCTGCCTCGTGTGGCCACAGAGGCCAAATATCACAGCGGTGGACAGGTGTGTGCCTGCACCTGGGAGCCCCATCCCTTCTGCTTTGCCTTCTTGTCAGCACCTCCACTGATGCCTCAAGGTCTGTCTGTGGTGTTCTGGTGGTAGAGGACTGAGGGGTAAAGGCAGAGGAATTTCCTACAGACAGAAAAAACTCTGCTACAGCAAAGGTTGCCACGGTTTGGTTTTTCAAAGCCCTTATTTTAACTGACTTGTTTGTTCAAAGGGTAAGATGCTCTAAGACCAGAAGAAAGTAAAATTTCTCAGTTTTGTGTTGATTGTGCTTCATTTTTGAATGGGAGTTCTTACTGGGTTCCTTTGCTGCCTGTAGAAATAGATTATTTTGCTATTCACAGGTGTGTGAGGATTAGTGATACCTAATGGGCTGAAGCCTTATTGGAGGGCAAGATATGTGAGTGCAGGAGGGAAACCTCCAGAAAAAACATTTCCCAGTGTCTCTAAGAGTGAGATCAGGGGGTATGATAGATTATCAGAGTAAGTTTTCAGCTCTCAAATTCTACATTTGGCTGAGGTGCTGAGGGAAAGCCACCATGCCATGGCTTGAGCTGGCTCCCAAGTTATTGAGAGACTTCTGTGACACTCTGAATGCTTTGGCTGGTTGCTGAAAAGATTAGCCAGGGCAGTGGCAAACCATTGATGTAAAATGGCAGAGGGCTGCCTCCTGCTACCCATTATTCTTCCCAGAGGTAAAATCTTCTCTCTGCTGCTGCTGCCAGCAGCACCTCTTGATTTTAGTGAGAATTAACCTGATTTTTATGGGCCTTGATCAGAGATGTGTCCAAATCGAGTCTCTGTAATGGAAAGATTTTTGGTCTATCTCAGTTAGTTAATTAATTGTGAACAACAACAAAGAGAGAGAAAATGTCAGAGTCCTGATTTGCCAGGTTGAGGCTTGGGTGAGAATGAGGTGTGAATATGGTAGGAAAAATTGACTTAGGAAAAAGTAGAAAAAATTAAACAGGCTTCATTTTTTTTTTTCAGGGAGATAGCAGAAGTTGTTTTTCTGGGTGAGGTTGTGGGTAATACTTTTCTACCAGAACTAAATCATCTCTTTGGGCAAGGTAGAGCCAGGTGAAAGAGCACATGAAAAAGATTTGCTATACTGCTTACTCATGTTCTCCAACAGAACAGAAACATGTTTGTTCCCAGAGGTCTTTGTCCATAGCAGGTTGGACACAAAGCACACACTAAAGATGTGGCGTGGGCTGGATTTGGTTTGGTTTTCTTTTTGCTAGGGACTATAAGGAAGCACAGCCACAGCAGGGCTAAAGGTACCATCTTTTAAAATTACAGCTGCAACATTTTCTTCCTTGTGAATTTAGCCTGAAATATTTGCTCTCTTTCAGGTCTTTCAGATCACATAGACATGGCTTCTGTTTTGTGCAATCAACCAATCAATAATGGCTTGAGGAGCAAGCAGGCATAATTGGCATATGCTTTGCTGAAAAATAAACGTGAATGTGAAAATAAATTGTAGAGATTGTAATTGTTTTCCTTGCCTCATTCTTTCCCACTGAATTAGTCCTTGTAGAAACTCAGGGAAGAATGTTCTGGATCAGACCAGAGTTCTTGTCTAGCCAAGTGTCTTTCTCTGACAGAGGCTATTAAAAGGTGTTTTGGAACTGTGATAAGAAAATGTTAAGGCAGTGCAATCTTTTTCCCAGGACTTTCCCATCAATTAGAGATTTTAGACAACTCCTAAACTACAGTTTGTATATTTTGCTGTTCTCCTGCTTTGGTATTTCATATGCCCAGCTGGCACTATTGAAAAATCCCACAATTACCACCCTCACATACCCTGTGAGGTGGAAAAGTGCTACATTCTCTCCACGTTATGGATTTTGAACTGAGGAGCCGAAAGACTTGAAATGCCACCACCTAAAAATAGATTAGAGCTGTTACAGTTCATTAGCACAATAAAAACTTTGGACCAAATTGATACCCAGCCTGCACTTAAAAATCCAACCTCTCTATAAACTCCCTATCACAATACCACACCAGGGGGCAAGGGTGACTGCAGCCCTGAAGTTTTATGGCACTTCTGTGTTGCTTCACGTTCTCAGTAAATGCCAGCAACACGATGATCCTGTGCTTTTTGACTTCAGTTACACAGAGTTGCTTCCAGATGACTTTCAAGGTTCCAGGATGAGGATCTGTCAGATTTTTCAGCTGGCCATACAAGACATGGCAAAAGGGATTCCCACCCTTTAAGAGGACTTTGAGGGGAAGGGAGAGAAAAAGCCTGTTGCAATGCTACCAAAATAAACTGGGATGGGAGGCCACAGCAGAAATTTCCCTTTCTGCTACAGCCTTAGTGGTGACATTTTATCACTTATATGGTGATTGAGAGACGTAGGAACAGATGTGAGTCTGTCATTCTAAATTGAAGGCATTTTTTTAGGCATTTATCAGCTTTTTCTTTATTTTTTATCAATATGCACTCATTGCCACAAAGCTACTGCACTCCAGAAAGGCATTGTGTACAAGGAGTACTGAAATGTTCTGCTTAAACTTGAACAAAAAAACAAATAATTCTTTTATAGTTATTGGCACATCATTATTGTTCTCAGCTTGTGTGTTTGGTTAGCAGTGGGATATCTGATTTGGATACCTGGATCTTATACTGCAGTTGTGAATAGCTAATAAAGCTGTGTATTATGTACCTAAAAGTTCTTATAATGTAACTCCAAGAGTTAGGAGACCTATATTGGTTTTTCCTTATTCTGTTCATCCAGAAAGCTGGTTCCAATACTGGCAGTGTATTGATTGGATGCCACTGACAGTAGTTTTATGTCCTTGATATAAAAAAAGGCTTAAAAAATGTTGTGTATTTTGAATAAGAAATGTAGATGCTTAGAAATACTTACAGATAACATAGGAAAAAAATTGTTTCCTGGAAGCAGAAACATGTTAAAAATCTGGTCTTAATTTCCAGATCTGTGTATTCAGATGAAAAAAAATACATATGAACTGCTTTTTCCTTTGGCCTAACACTTTACTGATAGGGCTTTTTATACCCATTATTTTATATTTGTGTCTCCGCATAAACCACTCTTGGGAAGAACACAAAGAAAAATAATCTAATTTTATGTTGCTGTAGACTGTAGGTAGGAAGACTGCTTTTCCACATTGGAGTTTAGAGATTCTTGTGAAAGGAACCACAGTTTTGTGCATGACAAAGAAGCACAACCTGGATCCCAGCTGGATACAGAGACAAATCCACAGGTTGTACTAATGTTGCTGCTTCTTTCTCTTTTCCCTGACAACTCATTTGCTTGTGTGTTTTATATAAAATGCAAGTTGAAGTTTATGAGGTTTACATCCTGATGTCCTCATCTTGGCATCTATGGAACGATAGTGTTGGGACAGGGAAACAAATTTGTCATCTTGTTATCTTCTAATTTGGATTAAAACCACCTCTAACTGGTTGGCCTTCCAATGTAGCTCTTGCTTATTATTTCTCAGTGGCACAGCCTATCCCTTTGTTAAATGAAAATTGTTCTTGGCTAGTTTTTCAAAGTAATTTGACAACGTGGTTTGATTTTGCTCTAACATAATCTAGACATTGTTTCCCTGTAGAGGGACAAAGGGATTATGAAGAAACTATTATACAGAATTTCCTAGCAATTTTCTCATCTCTTACAATGCCTATCATATTTTGCTTAACTATAGCAATCTTCCCAGGTTCAAATGCTCTGCTTAGAAGTGTTTAGGGTTTACATGAACTGCATGGATTTCATGCATTAGATGAGACCTTGCTCAGAATACTAATGTTATGTGCTTTACAATAAGGCAGTGAATCCCAATTTGGTTTCCATTGCAATAAACTGGAGTCAAACATGCAAACCTTTGCTAATTTAAGTTGATTTTTACCTTTATCGTTTTGCATATTGCATGATCTAGAGCCACACAAACAAAAGCTTGTTTGGACTTACCACGCTTTCCTTTTCAGAAAACAGAATTCTTTTTAATTAAAAACACTTTAAAAAAATCAGTATGTGTAATTGCTAACACCTGCTATGTGTTACTAACAGATGTTTCTTACTCACCTAAGGGAACTGTTATAATTACACTACACGCTTATTGGAATGGCATTTAACCAAGATAGTTTAGGAACTTTAGGTGGTGACTTTGTGTTCTTTCATTCATCTTTCCTTTGAAAAAAGCAAAAAAATAGCCCAACAACCAGGCCTCCTCACTCACCTCCCCAGCTGACATTCAGCAAACACAGTTCAGCACGATGGAACTCTGGATGTTCAGCCCCTCCTTGGTCCCTGAGCATCAAAGAGGAGTTTGGGTTTGTTGCTCCAAGCTCTGCCCTGGAGCCTGTCTTTGCAGTGCCCGGGATGGGATGGTTACAAGCTGTGCTAACAGTGGGGTTTGAGGAAGGCAGGCTTGTTGCTTGACCTTGAGCAGCCCCCCTAAGCTCTGTGTTTCTGTGCTCTTTGCTGTGGAATGCTGGCAGTGTGGCCTCTGCACAACAATCCCTGCTGAGGTTGGAAAAGGCTTCTCGGATCATTGAGCCAAACCATTAACTGAGCACGGCCCAGCCCACCACTGAACTGTGTCCTAAACACCACATCCACAAATCCCTGCTTCTTCCAGTGCTTGACAACCCCTTTCTTTGGCGAAAAAATGTTTCCAGTCTAAACCTCCCCTGGCCCAGCTTGAGGCCATTTCCTCTTGTCCTGTTGCTTGTCACTTGGGGGAAGACACCGACATCCACGGAGGAGAGAGGCCCAAAATATGAGTCTCTTCCCAAGACTTGGAGATTTTTTGGGTTGGATTAGAAGTCAGCAGGACTAGCTGTGGGTGTTACAGAATCACAGAATTTCACAGGATTTCTAGGTTGGAAGAGACCTTCAAGATCATCGAGTCCAACCATGTTCTTACACCTCAACAAGATCATGGCACCAAGTGCCACATCCAGTCTTTTTTTAAACACATCCAGGGATGGTGACTCCACCACCTCCCTGGGCAGACCATTCCAGTACTTTACCACTCTTACTGTGAAAAATTGTTTCCTAATATCCAGCCTGTATCTCCCTTGAGGGAGACGCAGCTTGAGACTGTGTCCTCTCGTTCTGTCCGCTGTTGCCTGGAGAAGGAGAGCAACCCCCAGCTGACCACAGCCACCCTTCAGGGAGTTGTAGGGAGTGATG
Organism: Nicator chloris; assembly: GCA_013400495.1. Classification (NCBI taxonomy): domain Eukaryota; kingdom Metazoa; phylum Chordata; class Aves; order Passeriformes; family Pycnonotidae; genus Nicator; species Nicator chloris. Next base: position 83,313 of record WAAE01016091.1, read on the forward strand.
AGTGTTGTCCTGTCACCAGGGCCATGCAGTGGAGGCAGGCTGCCCCCGTGGCTGCTGCAGAGCTCTGCATTCCTGCACCTTCCGACTCGGCTGCGAGACACGCCGCGTTCGCCCTCTGCATCTTCATTTATGAAACTAATCACACAATTACCTGCAGGCATGTGTTAAATATGACACTGGTCTCTGCAAAATAATGGGCCAATTGCAAACAATGAATAAAGAGAGGCAGCTCCATTTATAACTGCTGTTTCAACAGAGCTGTGTTGTAATCAAAGTGATCTGAGGGTGACTCATTAATTAATTGATGTTCTTTTTTATTATGTGCTATTGAGTTAATGAGTAATTTGTGCTAGATAACTCTCTGAACACACTGATTACGTGAGATATTTTCTGGGGCTTTCATATCAATGACATGCTGAATAGGTGGAAGATGGTATTTGCTTATGTATACTCATTATTAGCAGGTTCAGGATGAATATAAATCAGCAGAAGGGCATTTTAAAAGGAATTAGATACATGCAGCTCTTACTTTAATGCTTTAAACAGATAGTCTCCAGCTTTTAATGCCTTAAATAGTATTAAAATCACTTCCTTTATAATACTTCTATCACCCACAATTGGCAGCTTTTAGGAAGGTGCCTACACAAAGGATTTTTACTGGGAGTATGTTTGTGCTAATGGCCTATTACCGTGCACACATTGTATTTTGGTTTCCTTTTGCAAGGTACTGAGCAGTAAACAGGTCTGGTCTGCATCATTGGCCCGAAGTAGGAGGAATGTGTTAAGTGAATATGTAATTGGCTTTTTTTCATCAGAAGTGGTATTTAAAGGAATGGAAACACTGTTCTTATATACAGTACACACTTTGCTTTGTGTAGTTTGACTTGTTAAAGCTTTTGCTTTATTGAAACCACAACATCTCCAATGCCATAGGAGTTTTTTATTCATTGAACAACAAATGGCTAAATTGATAATTTAGTCTGACAACAGCAGCACAGTGGAAGCTTTCAGAAAAATCAGCTAAATGTATAAAATTATACCCAGCAATCACTACAGACCTTCATTTTTGACAAGATTTGTTCTAGGTACAGATGACTGTAAACTACCTACTGCTGAGAAAATTATAAGAAGCTGCTGCATATTACGTTGAAAAAAGCCTTTAAAGTACTTTAAAATCTATACAGTCAAAACCTTGCCACAGTCCCTGTTTGTTTCCTCTTCCCAGTCTCCCTTCTCACTGACCACTTTTCAATTTATCTTCCCCAAGTCATTTTATGTGTAGGCAATTAGGAACATTTGAGGGATTGCTGGATGATTTCCCTTTATTTACATTGCGTGAGCAAAACTTTGAACATTTTTGGGAGGACAGGAAAACACGAAAGTGTGCTTAAAAAACCACCAAACAACCCAGAAGATAGAAAACCAGAATGAAATAGATCAAGTTTTAGCCGTGGTCACTGTTTCTGCCAAATCCAGGCTGTCTTGATCCATCACCAGTTGTGGCAGATAACAGACACAGCAGGTTACAGTTGTCAGAGGAGCTTTTTGCAGTTGAAAATCAAAGTTTGATAATTTTTAGTTTTCCACATGGCTCAAAATCAGCCATCCAAGTAGATTACAGTAGATTTAAGAAAAAAATTGTTATTATTATTTTTGTCTGGCTAAGCTTCACGATGTGTACAGATGGAAATAAAGATGGGAGACACAACTGGAAGCATTCCTGCCTGGCAAGTACACTGAGTAAGGGTCACTATTAAGTGTTCTGCTGGATGCAGACAGCAGGTTGACACACACAGTGGTGGAGAAGGAGAACCAAGGTAGATGACAAAGGGCAACCCAAAGGAATGGTCTAGGCCTCTGTCACAATGATCACTAAAGTGGCCTGGCAGATAATCTCTCCCCAGTATTGACTTATGATGATATACTTTATTGGAGTTGTAAATGTTTCCATTAAATATTTCAACTCTCAGTCATTATTTTAACAGCCAGGCAAGATGGAAGTTTGAAATACAGGCAAATGTGTAATTGATCTTTGACCCACATCAAATCTAAATTTATTCTGAATCCTCTACATACACATTTTAGATATGTGTGTGAATAAGATAGATGAGCATAAAGTGCTCAAAAGCAATGCCATGCCATTGTACACTGCAAATATATCCATATTTCTTTATCCTTGCATCAACTAAGATTGGTAGAATGGTGAGATGATTTTTTTTCTCCACAAAAAAGCAGGACCACCTTCCTCTTCCACACTTTGAGCCTATGTCACAAAATCCACATATGAGCAACATAGCATGTAGTAATGAGCCACTCTTCTCCCATTCCCCTCTCTTCATTTGCTCCATAAAGAGCTGAGCAGTGGCACTTAGTGGGAGTGAGAGATTCCTTGAGCATTTACAGCACTGCTAGTGTTTAGTTGCCATCATCCCCAGCCGAGCCTTCCTCAGGCTAAGCTGGTTTTGGTTGGTTTCCTGCCCCAGATCTGTGGTTACCTCCTGGGAATGCTCTGCTCCTCCCAGGATGTCCTAATGCTGCTTCTAACACGGCTCTTGGTTTTCTGGAGAGCCAAAAGTGCTTTACAAAAGCAGTGTATCCATTAGCCCCATTTGACAGACGGGGACAACTGAGGCACAGAGGAGTTGAGTGACTTGCCCAAGCTTACAGAGAGTCACAGACAGAGTCAAGGACCCTTCTTTCCTATTCTCCAGGTTTATTTCTGCACCAGGGATTTCTATCCCTTCTGCAGCCTACTGCTGGAAAGCAGAAGAGAGATCTTTCTGATTTCTAATGGGCAAGACCCAAGAGGGGCTGGAGGAGAAAATTGAAATTGGGCTCAAAACAAGATAATATGATTCTTCCCTTTCTGTCCATGCTGACCTTCATGGAAAGGACAGCTTGTTTATTGCACTGAAGTAAGAGCCTAATAGTACCTCTGACACCAGCTGCTTCGTTATCCCAAAGACATTAAGGGACTGTGGAAGGGACACTTGTGCTCAAGGTTAGGAAGGAAGATAGTCCACAAAAGAGGGCTAAATTTAATTTGAAAAACTACGTGGAGCTATTTCTTCTAATTAACAAGAACAGCCTGAGGAGTTGTTGCATTTCTTACTGGTCCTGTATGAGTCAGAGTCAAGTTTTGTGAGCCATGCTTATTTTCAAAAGGGTTCACAGCCAGAAAAAAACCCCACAGTGTAACAACAGTCATTAAAACCAAATATCTATTTTTAAGTCAAGCCGCTGTGCAGTGTACTCTTACCATACACTTAGGGAATTTCCCCACTGCATTACAAAGTTTCTTTGACCATCCCCAGCAAAAAACACCATGCTGAAACTGCAACAGGACAGGAAGAGCAGGGAAGGACAGCAGTTAACTTGAGCAGAGACACGGGTTCATACTCGAAATAAAAACAAGAGCTTAGCTTCATTACAACATAGACTATAGTGGGTTTCTTGGTGTTGTTTGTTTGTTTTTCTTCTCAATACTGTTTTGTTGTTTGTTTGTTTTTAATACAGGTTGTTTTCCCGGTGAGCTAGATTACAGTGGCAAACAGACAAGACATAAATATGCATTTTTTAACAACTTTTTAAACATTCATCCTGCTTTCCTTTGCCAAACACCTGTAAGCTCTGTCAGGGGCGTGAGCACTTAGGGACGTCCTGCTGATGCAATAGCTTCATGGCTTTAGAAAAACAGAGGTCCACCTCTCCTAGAGAACGGACTGATTGCCAACAGGAGCTGTCAGCAGCGATCCCCCCTCTGTCAAAAGGATTTTAATTGCCAGTATTGATGGGACAAACCTGTAGGATGTTGGCAGGGGCAGCAAGGTACCTGTGCAGTCGAGTGTGGTAGCTCTCGCTTGCTATTGCAAAAGTTTTTGTCCCATCCACATCAGCATTTAAATTACCTTCAGCATTCGCTGAGGTGGGTAATTAGCAACCAGTCACTCTCCCAGTGTCAGGTCAGGGTCATTTCTTTAATGTAAATAGACCCTCAGAGGGGGCTGTTTACAGTGCCTTCTACTTTCACTTTTTTTTTCCAGGGTTTGTTGAGGACGCAGCCCCAGAAAACATTAGGGTTAAGCCCTGATGGAAAAAAAAAAAAAAAAAAAGAAAAAAAAAAAAAAAAGAAAAAGTAAGAAAAAAAGGAAAATAAAAGAAAAAAAAAGGAAAGAGGGAGAGGGAATTGAGGGAGAGAGAGACCCCTCAAATCTTAAGAATTTTTTAAAATGCATATAAACAGAAATCTTCTCCCTTTCCTCCCCCCCCCAAATTAATGATTTCAAAAAATAACATATATATTTATATATATATTTATATATATAAAATAAGATACCCAGAGGCACTGGTTTGCATTAGGGCTTAATTTCTAGCTAAATTAAAAATCAAATCCAGGCATTTGGAATGCCTAAGGGGCACAAAAGCAGCACCCAAAATCATTAACTTTTGCACCTTTTATAATATATCTCAAACCAGTCAGATTTGCTTTTCAAAATTTTGTAGTAAAATAAAAGTGCTCTTTGAGGAAAATCCATGCAATTAAACAGCAGATGCTTAACCCCTGAAAAATAGAGGCTTATAAGAGAAGTGCTGATAGACCCTTAACCATAGCATCATTAGCAGCAGGTGCTGCTAGTTATTAGTTTTCTAAATAGTTTTAATGTAAACAGTATTCTTAAGCTCTAATGTAGCATAATGGTTGGGATTTGCTCTTTAATGCATTTTACTAGAAAGATACAGCTCATTTAAAATAGCTGGTAGATACAGAAAGCATAAATATACAGTAAGTTTAGACACTGATTGTACTAAATGCAACAATACAAAGAAGCAAACAGGAACACAAATGGTAACACAATAAAACTGTATTACATTTGTGCTTCAAATATTACAATACATTATGTACAATAGTCCAAAATAAACATCTCATGCCAAATGACACAAAAAGAAACAGAAAAAACCCCCAAACAAACTGAAAATCCCAAGAGCAAGCAAAAAGAATCCAGCTGTATATACAGTACCTTTTTTAATTAACATTCAACTCTGAACTGGAGCAATTTTCACTACATACAGATGCAGTCCGCCTTTTATTTCACGCAACCATTCTGTCTCCCTATATCTATGCTATTCAGTAGGTTCCTGTGTCATTTCTTATGTACATGTTGAGCAGAAAAGATAAAAGAACGTAGTGCTTTTTATTCTTAATGATGTGGCATCCGATCAGCGAACCTGGGGTGCATAACCTTCTTTCATTAAACCCTCCTCATAGTCTGTCTGGCACAGAATCATGTTGTTCTTCAGGAAAAATTTGTCTCCCACACAAAACCTGAAATTCAAATAGTAAAGAGAAAAGAAAAGAAAAGAAAAAAAAGAGAGAGTTTGAGGATAAATGATGTGACACGGTCTGGCAGGTGAGGGTTGGAGAGCGAGTGTTGGCTGGACAGCACCCACACGTGCGTGTGGGGAAGGCCAGCAGAGGAATTGCCCTGGTGCCACAGTTAATCCCGTGCTTTCAACACAATCGAGTGCATTCAGGCACTTTGGCTTCCCCAGCCAAAGGCCTCGTTCAAAGCCGGCCGTGGGCTGTGGGAGCCCTGGATCGGGTCACTGGCACTCAGCTAAAACACAATAAACATCCCAGGCTGCCAGCTGAGTGTCCTGCTTTCCTGCAAGCCACAAGGAAGACAAAGTGATTGCATGCACTGGAAAGCTTGTCTGAGGTATCTTGTGTTCGTCTTGTGTCCTAGTAAGAATTTTTTGTTATGTTCCAGTTGGATTTTTCACTAGATTTGGTTTAAGGTGATGATTCTGAGAGCTGCTTCACACACAACTTCACTGGATACCAGGATTGGGGTATACTGTGGTGCAAACCAGACACACTCAGGCCTGCAGAGAAACCTTTTTTCTTTCTTTCCTGTAGGATTATAAATTTAGTTACTCAGCTAACTGCTCTCTTGTGGTACCTGTGTACCTACCTTGTCACACTATTACGTGCATCAGAGTGATCTGATTGCTGCAAAACGCCTCTGAGAGGTTGCATTTGCTTTTCTCTGATGAGGAGGACAATCACGTAATGTCAATGCTCCTGGCTGGATGACTTCAAACTTCAACTAGGATTTCCCGACTAAAATATATGCTCGAATTTAAGAAGGCTCTTCCCTGACACACCCTTCAATCCCTCTTCCCCTTGACAAAGCCCCTCTTCTCACAGATACTTAGGGAGAAGTGAATGGGGCCAATGCAGGAAAAAAGTTTCCCTGGTGACTGCCTTGGCAGGGTTACATGGCTTTGTTTGCAGTGAACTCTCCAGCTATGAAATATATTGGGAGGCACGGCTTGCCTTATTCCAATTAAAATGAAAGAAAGTAACCTAAATGAACCCCTTAACACTGATGTGAATAAATGAAACCAGCTTCTACCAGCTAATTATGGATCCCAGCACATAAAGCATTGTTTAATGTGTAACGGATTATAATGTCCTTTTCTAATATAATTTCCAAACGGTGACATCTTGGACACAATCAGGGTCAGATATAAATGCTTGTGTTGTTTACGGTAGATTTAACAGCAGAGGAGCTGTGGGAATAGCTGTATATGTATTTAATTGTAACAATTTAACCTTCAAATAGTGGTGCCTGCTGGAGTTGACCCAGTAAAACTCCATAAATGACACGGGCTGACCCACCTGACCCCTGATAGTGGTCTGTTTTTATCAGATAGTCAATTTCTAATGATGTTCAAGCAGAAATCTTGGTGAATTGTTACAGATTAAATTGTGTATGGAAAGCAGTCCTTTAATGTTTTGTGAAGTTGGAGGTTTAAATGAGTAGCAGTTGGACTGATTTACATTTGTGAAGATTGGAATGCTAGACAAACAGTGAACCCATTTATTTTCCAACTGGGTAGCTTTGGAAATTTATCCTTATGCTAGCTAAATAGATAGAGGGAAAATAGTGTAATAAAAAAGTGGATTGAAAAGAATTAGCTCTGCTCTTAAAGGAAAATTGGTTTGTTTATTTGTTGACTTTTTTTTTTCTGTGGGATTACTGCCTGCTGCTGATGATGATTGAACATAGAGATTATGGGAGGATCCTGAAATCTTTAAGTTATTTATGGTCAACACTGTTATTACAGAATTTAGTTCCTATTATTCTTCCTACCCTAGTCCTGGTATCCTGGCTACTAACAACGCAAAATGATTTTGAGTAGCTATGTTGAAATGTAGAATTCTTACATAAAAGTTGTTTGGTAGTGTTTTCTAGTTCCCATCTTTTGCATTTTTGTCCACTGACAGCAATGCTGAGAAAAATTCTTTTGTGCACCTTACAAGATTAGATAAAGGAGTCTTAACTCCTTTAGATGCCAAGATGTAACATTTGTTTTTCCCAAAGGAGTCAGATTTAAAATCAACAAAAAACAAACAGTGCACCGGTGGGAAACAACAGCACCTCTGCACCCAGCAGAAAACACGAAGTCTGAACTGAGAATGTCATTCAGCTGTGTGCTCCTTTTGTTCCAGGCTAAGACAGACCGTAGCAAACGAATTTTTTTAAAGCATTTAATAAATGAAAAATACGCTGCCGAAGTGCAACTCGCTTGCGTGGCAATACTTAACACACGTGGCTTCGTGCAATATTGTTTGCATCAAAATCCTGCCTGGAGGATTTTGCTTCTCAGCCCTCAGAGAAGCGACACGGTTTGAATTAAAGCGCACCGGCTGCGCCGGAGTGGCAGGATGCCTTTCCCAATAAAAAGCGTCAACGCCTTTTGCTTTAGCAATGTTGATCTGTGGAGGCAGAAATGCTCTACCTGTGCCTGCACGGCATGTGACAGCTCTGTGCTTGAGTGGCTTTAAGCACACGGAATTCCACGGATCCCTTACGTCCCAAGGGATGCGCAGCTGCCCCGGGGAGAGGCTGCCAGCCTGGCCACGCTTGGCTGCGTGGGAACCTGTGGGCTTGGGGTCTGTCTGCATGGGAGGGCATCCCCAGCATGGTCCCCCCTGTGCCTCGGGGGAAACCTGTTGCTTGTGATGCTCAGGGTTCAAATCCTGCAGTGGTTTTCATTAATTGTGCAAGCTCAGTGACGAGCGTGTTTGGCAAAGGCTGGTGGTGAGGCCCCTGGGTGTTAAATGTGTGAATTGTGCACTCATTAGGTGAGAAAGAGGTAAGCACCAGCTGAAAAAACCTGTAATCCTGGCATGCTGGCTCCCAGGTACAGTGGGACAGAGCAAGTAAGCAGAGGAAGTATGATGAATTCTGGCCATTCACACTTTCAACCTTATTTGATTCTCCGAACCAGATTTGGCCTCTCCTAAAGTGAAAGAGCTATATCTGTAACTACTTCAGATTGGGTTTGCACACTGCAAGATTTAAACCTGGCTCGGCTTTCAAATGGGAGGGTAAATTGAAGCCTAGCCTCCCACTGAGGTTGGGGTTTTTCTATGGAATTGGCACAAGATGTAAATCAGGGCACAATTTGGGCACGCATATTAAACGGAGTCGAGGAGCGTATTAAGATGCCACTGTGTTAGGAGTGTATAATTAGGCAAGATTATTACTCTTCCAGCAGGCAGATGGTAGTCTTCAGCCTTCCCTAAAACCCTCACCCAATTTTTTTTAATAGGCATGCAAGATGAACGGGAAAGAATATACAATAGGCTGCATTAACATGCCAGATTGGACTGAGCACCATAAATTGATAACAGTACTTTTGACACGACTGTGACATTAGTAGAATGACCATTATAATTAACCTACATCCTAGAACCCCTGTCATATTTTACAGTGGCAAAAGGAAGGCCATTTATATTGCCAAATGACCTCTGTTATCACCTTGTTTGGAAGGCAAGGTGTGCCTAGACTAATCACAAGGAGTATGAAACTTCCATTTTGAGAAGTAGCTCTTTCATTGTTCAGAACAGATATTTAAGGAGATCTCACTGCTGTCTGTCATCTTTTCTGATGCACAGGACGTGTGTCAAGGTACAGAAGACTACTTAAGAAAGCAAGAGAAATATTACTGTGAAGGAAGATGGCTTTGTGTGTGCCTCCTCTGGTAATGCCAGATCTTTGTAGAAAGAAACAAAATCTGGAAGCTTTTTGTTGATTTGCTGAGGATTAGGACGGTTCAGACTTACCCCACATCCACCCTTCCCCTCAGCTTTTTGCAATCAGTGCTGTAACTTGGGCTCTGCTTTCCCCCTTTCCCNCTCTGTAGAAGGAAACAAAATCTGGAAGCATTTTGTTGATTTGCTGAGGATTAGGACGGTTCAGACTTACCCCACATCCACCCTTCCCCTCAGCTTTTTGCAATCAGTGCTGTAACTTGGGCTCTGCTTTCCCCCTTTCCCCTCTTTTTAAATGTTGAGCTTCCAGCACAACTCACATTAACGTTAATCTGTTTGCATCACTGAGAGGACAAAGCCACTCTTTTACATCACAGTTCAGCACTCCACACCTGTGGTTTATTAATTCCGGGCTTCTGTCAAAATGCCCGTTTCAAAGGCTGGAAAGTGGGAGCTGTGCCTGAGTATGTATATTTTCACCAGTACCATGCAGAATAATGATCAAAATCCCAGTTCGAACTAAAATGGCAAACCTCAACTCGGTGTGCTTTTCATGCACTAATTTTATGGGTATGGACAATATGTCAATCCGTATTCTAAATTTTGAGACATACAATGAAAATAAGCAGTACCCAGGCCTTCAGAATTTATAAAATGACCACTGATGCAAAAATCTAATATTGGTGTTTGAAACAAGGATGTCCCTGGCATTGTATTCCCTCTCCCCTGCTTGACAGAGAACAAAGGCAGCATTGTGTGGGCATTTTACAGTTTATACTGGAGGTAAGTGTTTACAGCTACATCAGGACAGCAATTTCAATGAGTGTGTAACCATTTTCAGTCCGGTTCCTATTAAAATAAAGGCCATTTCAGATAGAAGGGTAGGACAGGTGATTTAAACACCTCTCCGCGATAGCAGATGGGGGTTTCAAGCCATGCTCTGAGTTGACTTCAAACTGCGGAAAGAAAATATCCCAGGAGCAGGGAACGAGGTGCTAAAGACGCCGGCGGAGAGTGAGAGGAAGGACACACAGACTCTGGGAAGTGGGAAAGCCGAAGGCAGGCTGACAGCATCGCTGCACTCAACAGTGGCAGGCAAAGATACAGCTGAGCCCACTTGCAAGATTTTCCACTCCATTTTGTTAGTCACACACATGCAACCTGACAAAGTGTGAAAGGCAGAGTCTGTTTACAGGTTTGTTTTTCCGGTGGTTTCCTTCCTCCCCCCGCCACCTTTAAGTTTTCTGCAGGAATGAGGTGTATTGAGGTTACTGTCAACTCGAGGTGAAGGGCTCCTGAGGAGAAGTTAAAGATGTTTACAGAGAAGAAAGGGGAGCGCTCACACCATGAAGATGACTGTCACTAAGCTCTGCAGGTACTTAGGCGATGGAAAAACTTCAAATTAGGAGTAAGCTGGACAGAGACATGAGAGATAAGAGGATGCTAAAACCTTTAGGCTAGGAGCAGAGCTTAATATTCACAAAAATGCTGCGGCTTTAAGCATCAGTATCAGGACAAACGTGGGGGAAATGTCTCAAAAACTGTCTGGCTGGAGCAATTAGGTCCTGGAGCTGAATAGCTTTATGAAAGGGAAAATTGGAGACAGTGCCTATTTGACACCAGGGGACCAGGCTTAGTGGCCCAGGAGCTCTCTTTCAGGCCTGTGTGTACAGTCTGTCTTCCTGGAGTACAGTGTGAGACAATGCCTTTTTCTCCTCACTCTGAAAAAGTCACATTCAGGAGGCCAATAAAGGGACAGGCACGTTATGAGTTAGTTCAGAGCTGGAGTTCATGGCCCCAACAAAAGTTCCCCTTTAAGTGAAGGGAGCCTAATTACCATCCACACTGAGACTTGCACTGGATGGTGAGTTGTAGACACTCAAAAATAATAAAGTAAACAGTGAAGCTGTCCATAAAAGCAGAAAAATCACTGAGACTTCACAAAGAGCACTAGGCAAAAATGGGCAGGCATCTCCTTGGGCCAGGATCAGCTACTGAAAGGGTGGGAATGTGAGGGTCATGCAAGAGCAAGACTGAAGGATGGGCAGCCCCAAGGATCAGTGAGATGTGTGTTAATATAAATATTACCTAGCTTGAAAAGCAGAAAGAGCTGGAAGGAGCAACAGGGCCCAGAACATCAGAAAAAAAAACTCAGTGTTGGCAAAGTAGTGCAATCTGAAGAAACAATTCTGTATTCTCATGAACATTGCATGCATTCTGTTAGGGAAAAAATCTAAATGGTAGATGATAACTGAAAATGAAATGTGGAAGAGAGCACTACATACTCTGCAAAAACCACTACCTACTCTGCAAAACTACTGTAGAGAAGGACCCAAAGGTTTTAAAATTTAATGGAGGGAAAAATGAAACTGGGGAATAAGTCTAAACAGGTCCTGCAATAGCTGGTGAGCCTTGATACACACACTGGTGACTTTTGGATATTGTTGATGTGTTTGTGAATAAAAATTTTCTCTTCAACAAATAAATTATGTATTGGTGGAATTAGTGGCTGGAGTAAAAGGAAAAAGCAAATCTAAAACCTCTCACTAACATTATTTTTATGCAGAGGGGCAGCAGAAACTTAGAAAAGTTAAACTGAAGTCTTGTAAGCACATTGTTACTCAGAATCTGCTGTGTGGTTTTGATTAGCTTGAGCAGAGCAAGAAAAAGGATCCTAAGGGACAACAGAAATTATTAATGAAAAGGTGAGTGACAAGATTTTTTCTGTTTAAGAGAGAGCAGGAAAAGGTTCTATAGTAGATCTGAAAACCCCCATGCTGGTGATGGGCCAGGTGTAACAACGTGGAGGTTTATTGTTATACAAGTAACAAAAAAAATAAAGATTTGAAGCTATCAATGAGAGAATGTAGTCAGTGGGATGCTTTGCCATAGGAAGCACAGAAGAGTTACGTTGGAGCATCCATGAAATAAGATTTTTTGTGAAAAACAACAAAATTAACTCTTCAGAGGGCCACTAATCCCAAATTGTGAGGAAGAAAGGTACCCTACAAGCAGTCTGCTTTATTAGGCTCCGTGAGAGCTATTGCAATAGAATCAGGATTAGGGACACTTTTGAGAATTTCTGAAATTCTTAGAAACTCCTGGAACCACTCCCTGTTTTCACTAGATGAACTAGACTGTATTTCAGGTAAATTCATTCTTTTGTTCTCAGTCTAAGACACCTGCAAGACTATTTCAGCAACCCTTTGCCCAAAATACATGCAAAGTAAAAATCAAACAAAAGATTAGAATGAAGGCTCAGGAATAAAAAGGCTGAGAATTATTAAATAACCCAGTTAAGCTCCATTCCAGAAGCATCTAACAGCACTTTCCGGGGGGATCAGTGGCCCCAGGGAACACCACGATGTGTGTTAGCTGCACAGTGAAATTGTACATTGGTTCACAGTTGTAATGGTAAGAGAGGAATATTAAAAATATTCATAACAGCTGTGCTTTTTTGGGGGGGGGAAGAAAAAGAAAGTTCACTCCCTCAGATCCAAGAGTGCTAACTATGATGAAAATCTTTTGCACTCCGGCTAACAAACATTGTCTGCTTTGCTTGACTGATGAAGATTAGCTGACTTCTTACATTAAAGAAGTTTGTCTTGTATGGGCTGAAGTGACAAGACAATAACTAAGTGCTAATTGTGCATAACCAACACTAAAGATATGCAGCCCCATTATGGCATGTAATAAATGAAGCGAGCAACAGAAATATATTAGGAGCTTTAATAATGATACCAGAACCGTGGTTTGGATAAAAAAAACAGGATGTGAAGGGTTTAGGAAAGGAAACCTGGGACACTCTGTATGTGTCTCTCAAATGGATGCTGTGGGAGCCTCTGCCTGCCTTGCTCGGAATGTGGCGTCTCAGTTCTGTGGCGAGACAAAATTGATATAGGACTTTAAACAGCATTAGAACCTATAATTACTTTGCATTATTATATAGTTTAAGCAGTGGTTATTACTTGCCTGGTATTTTAATTTCCCAAGCAACATGATGAAAAAGGTCAATTTGGCTTTTTTTTTAAAGAGCGTAATTGTAGTGAGCTACACTTATTAGCAGCTGTACGTTTTATGGTTCTTTAGGGATGTTTGATTTTTAAATGACTACAGTGTTAAAAAATAATACTCTGTAGGACAAGGTGAGTTAGGAAAGCTTATTTAGAGCTGTGTCAAGCTTTGTCATGTTAGACTATTATCTTCCTAATTTTTCTTTGCTTCCCTAAAAATGTATATCTTGAGTTTCTTCCCAACTGAAGAAATGAAAAAAAAATGTAAATGCTATAAAACACTAAATAGGATCATGTAATAACTGAATAATAACTGAAAATAATAGGGACATTAAGGAGTGGACATAATTGGCTCTCTCACTTCCTAGACCTCATAGAAGTCACTGGCAAAGCTGCTATCAGCTCTGGTGGAGTCAGAAACGGAGCTCTTGATGAAATCTCTGACGGGATTTGGCCACCACTCGGAGTGTAGCTGGTATAAACTTGGCTCTAGTCACCTCTGAAAAAGTCAGTTGTTACAATTTTACCATTTTTGACATTCATTCTCCAACTGTGCCATATGGGTGATGCTTCAGAACGGGGTGTCAGGTTTTCATCCTTGGGATTTTTATAACCTACGGTTTGGATATGGAAATAAAAATAGGACTGTAAGAGGTCCAATGCTGCTACAGAGGAAATGATGGGAACAACATCTTTTAAATTTAAATGATTCCAGTCCTGGCAACAGGAAGAAACAATGTGTACTTTAAAAGGAATGCATGTGATATAAATGAAGAATTAAACTGAAATTAATGCAATAATGACAAATGGTACTGCTGTGCTCTTCTGCAGAAAAGGATCTCAAAGACCTTTATAAATATTAATTAATTAAACCTGACAGACAGCCTTTTGAAGGAGAGGAAGTAACATTATTCTTTTTTATTGATGTGGCATATGAGGCACAAAAAGTTTTCCGGCCAAGGTCATGAAAGTTGTTCTGTGTCAGTCCCAGGAGCAGCATCCAGGTCTCACTCTCGATCTTGGGGTTCTGTTACTGGAAAGGGTTTCCTCTTTGGGATGTATGCCCACACCTGTGCCGAGCTAGCTCTGAGCTTATGGAACAGACCCAAGA
>WAAE01016091.1:102500-144629 GCA_013400495.1 Nicator chloris
TGGTTTTAAATGTAATCAGACATTTACTGAAATAGACAATCAGCTTTTTTTTCCTCTTAGTAGGTTTGTGTATTATTCAGGATTTCAATTCAAGCTGTATGCACTGAAGGACAGAATTTGGCCCTTAGCAAATACTTCAGACAACATAAGATGCTATTTGGAGAAGCATAAAACCACATAAAAGAATATAAAAGTTAATGAGAGAGACAAAAAAAATTATCCAAGGATCTAGATTACAAAGCACATTGAAAAGCATAGTTTCAAGAACATGTAAATTTTACATGCTGAGTATTATTTAGATTATTAGAGGGAGATTTGTTAGGCATTTCAAAGTGACTTTGGGACACAAGTACTTCTGGCTTTAAATAGCCTATATTTTCTTACTTCCCACAAGGTATTTTTGAAAATCCTCCCAGTCAAACTATAGAGAAAAGGAAACAGGTAAATTTGTCCCACATGCATTTTCATGAATCCCTGAAAAACTTATTTCACTCCCACCCATCCTCCCTTCCCTGGAACAGTTTTCTAAATGCTCATTGAAAATTAAACATGCTTCCAGCCAAGGAGGGAGGAGAAGCTGCCCCACTTTACCTACTGAAGTTAGACCACACAAGAAACAAGAGCAGAGGGTTCCCACTGACCCAGCTCATCCACAGCCCTGCTGGCTGCACCCACTGCTATCCAGCAAAAGGTTTTTGTGGCTCTACTTGAATTAACTCTGGTTCAATAATCAGAGACTACAGAGGAAGAAAGGAAAAAGCTGGGGAACAAGCTGACCACAGGAGAAAATGGCCATTTTTGAAACAGTCCTGGATTCTGTCCTCTATCCTCAGCACTGCTTGTAGGTGTTTATCTAAGCCCCTTTCTTTTAAAATCTTTTATTGACAAAACTGGGGTGTTGAAAGAGGGAATCACTACTAAGTTGCAGAGCAGAGTGCTCAACAAATCAAAGCCCTTGGCCTCCAAGCTAGATTTCCAACACTTCCCAGCTGCAGGTGGTGAGGTGGACAAATTTCCACGAGAGCTCAGCTCTCTGGGCACTGAATTACTTCAGGAAATGTAAAATTGCAAGTGTCATAACATAGGAGCAGTTAGATAACATGGTTAAATGCCTGCCCAGATTAGGTTAAAACTGAATTTCAGATGCAGTAAGAGAAGTGAAGAGTGAGAAAAGTCAAACAAAACAACCCAGCTGCTTTGAGTGTGTTAAGGAAGGCATTCACACACAATTGCTGAAGCATGCTTAAATGTCTGCTGAAATCAAGGGCTGATTCAGTGCTTGCCTTGTTTGGCAATGCTGTGAAAATAGGGTTAGTTTTGCCAAACTAGAGCTGAGGAACCTTTTCACCTCAGTGCCCATCATTTTCTTTTGAAAGCAAACTCAGGGAGTGAAGGATTTAACTTGTTGTTGGAAGTACTCTGATACCCCCAGCCCTGTTTGTGGGGATGCCCAGCACATGCCACCTGGAAACACGTCTTTTAATCAAGTCACAAATTTATTTCATTTTAAATTTCAATTTAAATTTCCCTTAACCACTCTGATGGACTTCGCTGAGGGTGAGCTGTGCTGCTTCTCTAAGGCCTGCACTGCTGAAAAGTTGAGTTGGTGGCTGGATCTCAGGCAGGCAAAGCTGTGACAGCAGAGCATGGCTGCAGCCTCAGAGCACAGCCACGCTCTGCTGGGTGTCAGCGTGTTTCAGTTGACACATTTGTCACCTTTAGCTCACCTGCACCCGTAAATCCCACCTGGCTCCTTCAGGCCACGTTGAGCAGGTGTGTTTCTGCAGCTCGACCTGCACACTGAAGGCAGGAGGTGCAAATCTCTCTCAGGTGAAGCTGCTACTCCTCATGCCCTTCTAATCCATACCACTATGGTAGGAGAAAGTCACTGTGTGCAAACTGAAGTCCAACAGTTAATCCAGAGGGGGCTTTTTTTTGCCTTACTGTACCTGGGGTGTATGTACTGCTTTCACCACTGTGGGTTGTAATTCAATGCAGATTTCCAGTTTGTTCCATCTGCTTATACCAAACTATTTGCTGAACTCTGTCCTGCATCTGCTGATGATCATGAAACCAAGCCTTTTTTTTTTCCTCTGCAGGCTGCATGAAAGAATTCTTTATGCAAAGTTAATGCGGATGAATTCCATTTTCAAACACCTCCGAACCAGACATTCAAAACAAAATATAGATTTACTTCTATATCCTTCCCTAATTAGATTATTTGTGTCCTGAGAAACAATCTAAGCTTTCATTTCAGGCAAGTATTACCAGCCTTAATTTTGCCTGGAAAAATTTGAAGCATGACCAGACATTATGGATGTAATACCACTCTTCTAAAGCTCTGGTTTGAAAAAACTCTGGGAGGTGGGAATTTTGTTGTTCGGTCAATGGAGTGTTAACTCCAAGGCCTAAATCACACAACTTTAAAAAAAACCTTTTTCATCTTAGGAGCAAATATAGCTACATCGTTTATGTCACAGTCTGCTACCCTGTCCCTTCAGTCATGCAGTCAGATCATCAAACTTTCAGTTTAAAGCTAAAATGCAATTTTAAGGAGTATTCTGGCCAAATTTACTGTCTGCTTTTAATCAAGTCACAAATTTGTTTCATTTTAAATTTTCTTTAACCGCTCTGATTGACTCAAATGAAAAGCAGGGATGATTGTGCACGGTGCACAATGATCTATGCCTGATATTGTGGAAATAAATTCAAGTTAAAAATGACCTCCCAATGCACTCAGGGCTCTGCTTTGCACCACCACTCATGCATCGTGACATTCTTAAACTTCTACCAGTAAAGTCAACATCAATATTACATCCATTTCTACAAAGCAACCATATAAACTTCATCTTTCTACACATGCTTTACTTTAAATCATGCATATAAATCCATCTACACGCACAGGCTGAATCTAAAAATTTGCAGATACTCAGCTGACGTATTTTCATTGTCAAACTCAGGCAACTTAAAGCCAAATTTAATGCTCCAACTCACATAAGAGTAAGACTGCAATATCCCAAGCTGGTTCCCAGCCTGGGGTAGGTCTAACAGGCGCAGACAAAGTGCAGTGCTGTGCTGGGAGACTCGTGGCCCGGCTAAGGAGGCACTTGCCACTTAGGTGTCTCTGTTGCCATGCTGTTCGCAGACCTGGAAGCTTGTTTACAGCTTTGTGCTATGTCCTGCACCATGTGGACATCACCCAGGGCTGGACCTGTGCCTTTCAGTCGTGACAAAGCACTGCTGAGCTCTGTTTGCCACCTGCCCTCCTTCCTTCTCACCTGAAGGACTGACCTCAGAGGTGGATCGCTGGTAACTTTGACAGATTGACAGGAATGGGGTGGAGGGGAGGGACCCTCAGGGACGATGACTTCACCACAAGCTTTCGCTCTCACAAGCCTCGTGGGTACTGCTCCGTGCAGCAGCCACCAGTCCTTGTGGCAGCATCGTGCACCTGATGTCCCACGGTGCAGGTGACCTGCAGTCCCCACCAGGAGGGAACCAGCGTCCCCTGCAACAGGGATGAGATGAGTTTGTCACCTGCAAATCCCACATTGCTGCAGAGGAAGCAGAAACCCACAGAGGTGCTACAAAGGTGCACTCCAAACTCATCCACCCACAAAGGGAAGAGGGGATCTGGGGAGAAAGGAACCAAAATGAGCAGAAAGCCCCCAATGAGCAGAGGCCAGGCTTCCATCATTTCCCAACACCTCTATTGTTTCTCCAATGACTAAGGAGCAAAGATCTAAATGGTGCATATGGAGTTTGCCCCTGGAGATGGGGGAAGGGAAGGAAATTAAGGTACAAATATATAATTAGCTGCCTAATGCGAGGGACATAAAACACAGACATTTTTCATTCTGCCCCAGAGGTGACTGAGAATGTAGAATCTCTGGGTGAGAAATCAATGCACAGACTGTCAGGTAAATACATATTGAAATATAAGTGGGGGGTAAGTTAATAGTTCTGTGAGGTCATATAATAAAGTCTATAGTTCTCCCATCAGCACTGGGAACAATGCAGTTACTGTGTTCCTCCCCTGGTGTAATAGCAAAGATGGTTGCTAGACTCTGAAAATAAATTATGCCATGCTTTATTAAATGGTAAACAGCTGTTCCAGCCACAATACAGCACATGCTAATTGAAGAATGCCTTAAGCAGTCCTATAATAAAAAGCTTTTAAGGGTTGGAGAGGGGAAAAAAAAAAAAAAGCCAGCATCATGACAGACTTACTATCATGGGTTCCCTTAGTTAAAATTCAACACATGGGTCATTCAAGGTGAGAAGTATATTCTGGGAGAGGATCTACAGTAATGAACATTTAAGAATCATTAGCAGGCTCTTTCATGCCACGATGCTGTAGGCAAAGACGTGCTTAGGTAGGAAGTACAGCCACAAGGTTCACGTCTGTTTCCATGTCTTGTTTTGCTAAGAGATATGTATCCAGGAATACAACAAATGTGCCAGGAGAATTGCACTTTCTGAGGCGGTGATCCCCAGCCCAGAAACATCATTGCTCATGGGAATCACCCTGGAGACCTGGGCAGAGAATGAGAGCTATGGCATGAGCTGTAAAAGAGCACACAGGGAAATGAGAGAAGATGATACACGGCATGGTGAGCCCCAAAGTGGCAATGTTTCCTGAGCAGGTGTGTCACTGCCCTTTCACAGAGCTCTGGCCCTCATGCCAGCCTGGTTCTGTCAAGATGAGGAGATGTGCCATGCCCAGCAGTTACCAAAGGAATGCCAAGGTACAGCCTTTTTTTTTTTGTTAACATTTAGAGGTCTCTGCTGATCCCCACAGTACTTTTCTAAGCAGCCTTGTGCAAATATCCCCGCTTTCCACCTCAATTTTCCCATCTTTACATTGCACTAAAAGAACTGGAAGGCTGGTGTGCAAAAGTCCCTTAAGAGTCCTGAATGATAGGTGCTATGAAAAATATAAATGTATTTATAGCAGCTACTAACTGACATAAGCATTTGCCCAAGAATGACATTCAGATATATGGCACTCAGACTACCAGACTCCTGCTTTCAGGGAAATTGCCCACAGAGCTAAACTGGATGTGTGTGCGTGTGCATGGGTGTAAGTGTGCAAAATAAAAACAGCAAAAGCAGTTACACAGGAGAGAGTAATAAGGAAAAGAGCCATGTTTTCCCCACTATACAACACAATAATTCCTCGTCCTCTCTTTGGGTTTTCTCCTTTCTAAAAAAAAAAAAACACCGTAAGATGAGTGCTGCATGGTGAGCGAGATGATTTTTTTTTTAAATGTTTGCAATAAGGAAAGTGCTTAGAAATGAGGAATAAAGGATATGCGTCAATCCATTGGATGGCATGCAAATATTTCATTCTGCTCATACAAATCATATGATGCGCTTGCAAATTCCTGCAACAAAGCACTGGTTTAATGGAACTGCTCTTCCTATAGAAATGGAAACAGGTAAAGTTTTCCTTCATTGGACTGTGTGAGCATTTCCTTTATAAATAAAAGCTGCAGTATCTAAGGTATTTCCTTTGTTGTGTCACCTTTAGGACTTACTATTTGAAGTATTCCATTGAAATGGCTACGCTCTGTGCAGTGTTCAGAATTTTAAGTAAAACCTTAAACAGTTACAAATCAAAGCATGGGGGTACTTTGAAGAAGCACATACACTATATACATTGCATTCTGCAGGCATATGCATTGCTGGTATCTATATATCATCGACACGTTGGCAAAAAAATTACAGCTTTGGGGAAAAATATTTCAAGCAAAATATAAACATTAAAAAAAAAATTTCAAAACTCAGATTTCAGCATCTTTAGGGCTGGTTCTACATGCCTGCTTTCCAAATATGTCAGATTCTAAGAGAAATCACCATGACATTTTTCTGACATTAACCCAGTTGTTTTGATAAATATTGCACTACAATAAGAAGATACATTAATTAAATAATTACAAATAATGATTTTTTTCCTCATGTATTTATTAAATATTTTGCGTTTTTAAGGTATTGATATTTTATACCTGCATCTGGTTTTACAGCTTCTTCCTCACTCTCTGTGATTTTTGTTCCTCTTCTAAAAAGATTGCTTGAGGAAATTCTGTGCTGTCTCACTCAAATTTATAATTAATGTAGCAGAAAATTATATTTCTAATTAAATAAAACTGAGCATGAATTGAGGCAAATGCTTGAAGCATTATAAACAGTACAAACTTGGGAGAGGAACAAAATCACAAACAATGAGCAGGTAATGTAACTGCATATATTAGAAACATCTCAATTATTACATCCACAAAGGCAGAACCTAAAAAGCTGCATTTCATAAGAAGGTGTCATGTTGACATATATTGCTCATTAAAAAAGGTGCCGTTTGTATATGGGTTACTGTTCTTCATATGCATGAATACTGGTAACACTTTGTGGGAAAGGAAAGCCCTTGAGATTTTGTGTAGTTTGAATATTTAATGTAACAATAGTTTGCTCCCTAATAAAGAAAGGAAAGAAATTTGGGAGACGAGGACATAAATTTGCCTATTTATTATGTTGTGCTGACTGCAGCTGGGTATCGGCACCCCCCATCCACCTCTCCAGATCTGCTGTTAAAATTAGTGACTGCTCAGAGGCTGCTTTTTAACCAAAACCACGGAGACTACAGACGAGAACTCCCTCCCCATCCCCTTTTTAAGCAGAAAACAGCAGGCGGTGTATATAATATTTGTATATTATATATACGTGTGTGTGTACTAACCTACCAGTTATCTCCCGGCTGTCAGGAAACTGTCAGCTCTGAAGGCGATAAGGTGGGCAGTTTAAAGAAGATACCGAAGCCTTAAGCTTCTTAATGTGCCACGAATCAATCCCATGAAAGCAAACAACTTGAAAAAAGGGTTTATATGCATTTAGGAAATCTCTGGGCCTCCCCTCGCCTTGGCTGGAGCCGGAGCTGGCGCTGGAGTTCCCTCACCCCGATGACCCCCGGAGTGGCCCGCGGGGACGGTGGGACAAGGCCGTTCCAGGGGGCAGCTCGCTAATTGAAGAGTTGCTCAGGGGGAGAGGGACCCCGCTTTAGCACGTTAAGTGCCCAAATCAAGCATGACCAGATCGACGTGGCCAAATCGGCGTCCGGAGGCCGCTCCGCGCCAGGAGCAGCAGGGCTCTCCACACCTGACGGGGCCCCGCTCCCTCTCCGTCAAGTCGTGTTAGGAAAGGGATGAGTTACAGGGTGGGAGCCCGCGCCCCGTGCCGGGGAATTGCTGCTCCCCAGCTTTCCTGGAGGTAGCAAACGTCTTGGAGGCACGCCTCGCCAGAGGCAGGAGTTGACGGCTCCCGTCTCTCAGCCCACCTTCATCTCCCTCCCAAAAGATCAGGTGGGCTCTCTCAGTTAGAGGAATGAATTCTGTGTTCCGTGCTGAACGGGGGTGTGCAAAAGTGCTCTGGAAAGATGGGTGTTTGGGGGCTACTGCCTTTGTTCCAAGATACCCAAAAGAGGGGAGTTTCAGCGTTGTTTTGGACTCAGCCAAACTCTCCAACTCTTGAGTGCCCCCAGCTGCCCCGCAGGACTGGAAAGGCACAAGCCTTCCTTGGGGAGGAACACAGACTGAAGCAGGAGGATTTGAAGCACAAAGGGCCATAAAATTTTGAACTCTCGGGCTTTTCAATCATGGTGGGCTGCCTAACTGTCTTCTAGACTGCTGAAAATCCCCCTCATCAGCAGTTTGATCAAGGTGACAGAGACAGTCTGGGCTTTAATCCCATCTAGGATTAAAACTCAACAGTTCCTGCCCCACGGTCCTCAGCATGCATCTGCTTTAAAAGAGAGAAGTTCTTATTTTTCCACACTGTCAAGAGATGCGGCCCCAGTGTGGTCAAGGTTGTCTTGTCAATTTATCTGTTATTTATGTAGAGCAGGGGCCTCCTGAGCTGCACTGAGGTAAAATTTAAGCTGAGGTGGAAATCTAGCAGGATGGGAGTTGTCAGCCTCTGCAATTCAGTGGAGACACTCACAGGCAAACGTTTAGGGAGATATTATAAAAGCTGAAGTAAATTTTTCCTAAACAGCCTACATTGTTATATGATGATATGAAAGGAGGATCTATAGGACTATCAAATCCAGACTTTATTTATCTTCATATACTACTTATTCAGATTTAAAGAAGGACTGCACAAAGTCAGAGCATAGCAAGATAACATGATTTAGAGGAAAAAATACTGGGGAGAGACTGCAAGGCATTATATGGAGAGTATTTCCATATTTAGTTGGAAATTTCTTGGGAAACCTGAGCTAGCTTTTCTTTTTTTTCAGGAATAAAAAACTAACAGAAAAAACAAACCCACATCAGACCCGACATGTCTACTACTTTACAAAAGTCTCTTTTCCCCTGAAACTTAGGGGACCTTCTGTGAGAAATATCTATCCGTGGCTGTAATATAGATTTTTTTGATAGAAATATGAAGAGAGAATAGTAGAGGAAAAATCTCAGAAGCATCAGCAAAAATCATTACATGAGAAGTGGCATCTGGCTGTAGATCACATATGATGTATATATTGTACTACATGCTGCCTTTCACATATTTTAAAATGGGGGTCTCCAAATTACGTCAGACATGACAACAGATAACTGCAGAGATTGGGATGAAACCTTCCTCCACCTGCAATATTCCTAACCCCAGAAAATCTTGAGTAACTCAGCAAAAGTTGTCTCACTCTGTCTCACCACCCTCCCTCTGGAACGGGTTTCTCTGCTCCTGTTACGACACAAGATATGACAGATTCGAACACTATGGCAAAGCCAGCCTTCCTGNCGCTGCCTTTTTAAATGGGGGTCTCCAAATTACATGTCAGACATGACAACAGAAAACTGCAGAGATTGGGATGAAACCTTCCTCCACCTGCAATATTCCTAACCCCAGAAAATCTTGAGTAACTCAGCAAAAGTTGTCTCACTCTGTCTCACCACCCTCCCTCTGGAGCTGGTTTCTCTGCTCCTGTTACGACACAAGATATGACAGATTCGAACACTATGGCAAAGCCAGCCTTCCTGGGCATCCCTCTGGAGAAGGGGAAACGGGGATTTGGTTTGGTTTCTCCTGCTGTTACCACTCTGAGCCCCTGAAGATGAGCTGATACTGCAGCTTATCCTCGCCTGCCTGTTGCAGCAGCGAGCAGCAGGCACTGCTGTGAGCACGGACAGGCTGCAGTGATGGGGAGAGATGAGAGCAGAAAGCGTGAATGAAGCAATCCCATCCCACTGAGGTGCCAGTGCAGGTAAATGTGTCCTGCTCTGGACTCTTTCTGTGGCATCCCAGCCTTGTTCTAGGGCTGGTGCAGGCTGCTGAAGTCAAGGAGGTGTGTTACTGTGATAGTTTGAGGGATGGGGAAGAGGCAGGTTGAATTGGTCGCAGTATTTCCTGTGCTCTGCCCTGCACAGCAGCCCCTTGGCCCTCCCTGTTGCACTGTGCCCGTGGCTGTGCATGTCCCCACGTGTGCACCTCTGTGTGTGTTTCTGGAAGGCAACACCTCTGTCGTGGAAGCAGTAGGGGAAGGTTGTTCCTCAAAATGAACGTGCTGCTCAAATACATGCAAGTGAGCAACGTGGGAGAAGGCACCCTTGGGAGGACAGACGGGGATGGCTCTGGATATTTTCATGCCCTTCCTCCAAACTTGAGGTCACCCTGAGTTTGTGACCGTATCTCCCCCTCCCTGGGGCAATCTACCCTGCCACAGGTGCTGCAAAGCCCAGTCAGATCTGTCCTGGTCCCTGTACCAGCCGCTGTTGCTCCATAAATCATCTGAAAAATATTCCACAGACGCACATTCCCACACATGCCACCCACCCATCACCTTAAAGGGAGGGAAGTCCAGCAGCACTGAAGGAGTATTGTCTATTTTCCTGCACCTTTTGGAGGCCTTTGTGTCAGTGTAGGGAAGATTTTAGGTGCTGTCCAACCAAAAAGGAGCTACTGCTGCTCCAAGCCATTGCTGGTGACCTGACTGAAGCACAGTTAAGCAGTGGATAACATTTTCAGTAGCCCTGCTCCAGTGCTATAAACCTCAAGTTCCAAAATACACCCACTAGAGAAATAGGAAGTAGTGAAGATCACAGGAGTGATCACAGAGGTGCTTTTCCATCCTGTTTTTGCCACCAAAATATAGGCCATTAGATAAAATGCTAACTTGGATTGTAGATTTTTATTTATTCCTCCCTACAACTGTTCAGTCCTTTGTCTGTTTCTACCTCATTCTATTCATCTTGCCTCCTTTTTACTGCTATTTCTTTTATTGTTACCTTTCTCTACTATTCAGTCTTTTTTTGGTTCTGCCAGGTCCATCCCTGTGCATATTTACTCACTCTCACTTAACACATTATATTTTTGTGCAGACCCTGACCCAGTTCACCATTCCACCCAGGTTTCAAGGCTCATCTTCCTCTGGAGGGCATTTTCCTTCTAGCTCTGGTTACGTTTCAGGTATAAAACTTTTTCTAAATTGTGATGTGGGGCTTGCAATACTTCCAGTCTGATAGTTACTAATATTTCTGAGGATTTAAAGATGCATTTGGCATGGTCACCATAACAAATTCAGGACATGTTCCATTGATCCATGGTCTACTCTGCCTTTCCTATCCCCTGTGAAGTTAGGTGGGATCTTTTTTAAGGAGAGCTGCAACTATATGATTTTTAAGGTGTCTTCCAACCTGAATTATTCTATGATTTTATGACTCTGTGATCCTTGGTAGCTTAAGAGGTGAGTTTAAAGTCAGTTTTAAGGATGTTGAATGATGATAGATGAAGCAATGGGGGAATCTTTCCCTTTCTATCAGCAGCTCCTGGTTGTAAGAGCTGTAAGGGAGGGGATTAGAACAGGCCCCTTTAGAAAGGAGCCCACCAAAGTCTTATTTATTAATGCAGTGAGGAATGGTTATAAGGGATATTCCTGTTCATAATTTGCTGTTGCAGCTGGCTGCTCTGCTGGACCCACTGTACTCGTACCTCAGGCAGTACACAACCAACTGGACAAGGCTCAAGCTGCAGCAGTTCTCAGCCCTGCACAGCACAGTTATTCCTCATTTCTTGAATGAAAAATTGTCCTATAAGTTGACATTAGGAGTTTTGAGGTGTAACGTGGGATTTTGAGAAACAGACAAAATTCTCAGAGGTTTCTCATGTCCAAACTCTTTGGAAATCTAGCCTCGAGCTCTTCATTTTGATGTGATTCATTTTAGCACGAGAGGGCAACTTGAGATGATTTTAATTTAAAAAAAGAATGAAAATTATCCTCTTTACAGACATGCACGTAGAGGGGAAAATAATAAGGCCAAAGCCCTTCATGCTACATTTTAATTGAAGCTGGAGAAGTATTAATCAGAGGGCAGGCAGACGTTTCAGAACAATCAGTTACACATCAGATATGAAGCACACCCAAGGCCAGCAGGACAGAGGGTGAGCCTTGCAAACCAACACGTGGCAGTAACCCACATAAGCCTGGTCTGCCCTGCTAGACCCAGCATTTCCCTCACCAAGTACAGCTTAATGCAGCCACTGCTCAGCAGGGGTTTTGTCACCTGCTGCCACACACAAGCAGAAGGCTGCTTTTCCCTCTAACTCTTCCCAAAAGTTCTATGAAGAGATTTCCCCACTATTCATTTGCAAGTATTAAATCGACCTGAATTTATTGATGGGTTTTTCATACAGATAATGGCTGCAAATTCTGCCATGTGTTCCTTATGTACCTGCCAGCAAACACACAGGGATAAGAGGTCCTATTTCTGACCGAATTGACCAAAGCCCTGCTAGTCCAAAAAAGAGTAACACTTCACAAAATGTGTTTGTACAAATAGGGCTTTTCCAGTCATATTTAGTGGTTTCATTGTACTGATACAGTACATTCCTATTAGGAGTATTTTGTCAATACTGAATGCCAATATTTCTAGAAAGGCAAGTTTTCATAGTGTTGAACGTTCCTTAGTTTTATAAAGAGAAGACTGCAGACTTCAGAGGGATGAATCATATCCACACCAATTTCCTGGATTGGACCATGTGCTACCACACTCTAAGAGTCTGTCTGGGAAAAAAAAAACCCCAAACTTATGTGCAAATGGAACAAATTTCTGATACCAGGGAGAAGTGTTTTGTCCTAATGAAAAATCCTGCTTGTTAACTAGGCTTTGCTTAGCATTTTTATTTTTATTTAGAGTGTTCCCACAGGCCCATTAAATTCCCCTACTCTTAAAACTAATTAAAGGGTATTTTAATTATCCAGGATATCTCAATTCATAGATTATAAAATGTAGAAAGAAAAAAAAACCCCATAGTCTGGAGTAATAATGTGCAGCATATTGCAGTTAGAGCTATTTCCACAGCATCATTGCTCTGTAATTCTATACTCTTCCAAATTTTCTATTTATTTCCAAAACAAATGCTTCTTTTCAGCTTATTTTGATTCCATACTCTTTTCCAACAAGAAGGGTTTTGTGTGCCATTAAATAGTATTTTGATTTTTTAACATAATCACAGCATCTCTGGGCAGACCTGAAATTCCAGAATCAGTGAATACTTCGGGAAGTACAGGACAGAAATTCACATTTGCACCTGTGTTTGTTTCAACGGTGTAAATGGCTGGTTTATAATCACTGAATATTTGCAAACAGCTCAACTAAAATGCTTCCTGGCACAGACATCAGCTGAAATTAAATATTGCACACTACCCTTGGAATGATGGCTTTTTTCTACCAATAACTGAGGCCATACATAGAAAACTCTAGGCACCACTATCAGACCATCTTGATTAGAAAAAAAATATGACAAAATTCTATGTTCAAAACAATTCAGTTGAAAATTTAGTGATCTCACATTTAATCAGTTAATTGTACCTAGAAAAGGAACTGCAACATTTCTGATTTTTCTGTCAAATTCATCATCTACCGTGAAAAAAAAAAGCAGGAACGAGGATCACAGATCAAATCTATGATTGTTGAATTTATTGTGTTAATAGAAGCTGATCTGACAGCTAAAAAGCAGGAAAATATCCCAAACAGCTTTTATTCCTAGGGTGATTTATTTCCATGCTCCTCCAGCACCTGCAACACTGTTCAGTTTCAGTGAGAGCAGCTCAAGTCAGGCAAAACTCACTCCTTGTACCCAACACCTACCCCTGAACTAATTTTTTTAGGCAGGCTTAGGAAGAGGAGGAAAGCCAGCTTCCAGGAAAGATGGGGAAATGGTGACAATTTTCAATTCCTCACTTAGAGTGCCAAACAAACTGACACAAGTCATTCCCTGGGCTGGTCTTTTTGGGAGCCTTGTACAGGGCTCTGCACCAAAGGGGCTCTGTGGAAGCATTTCCTGGTCATGGAAATCACAGCACTGATGGAAAAACACACACCACCCTCAGCAGCAGCACCTCCACAGCAGCACTGGCTGGTGCACAAACCAGACTCACAGCCAGAGCTCCCTGGTTTATGAGGGAAGAAGTTTTGTGCTGTATCGTCTCGCTACATCATAAACATTTCTGCAAAAAGTTGTATGAATTTTTAAACAAGCAAACATTCTTGTGCTCAGTAGGTTCACTTGTATTAGGAAGATTTGCAGGACTGGCACCAAATGGGCAATAGTCATTATCCTCTTTCTCTCTTTTTTTTTTTTTGTTTACACACGTGCGTGTAGAATCATAGAATCACTGAAGTTTGGCTTGGAAAGGACATTAAAGATCATCTTTAATGATTCAACCCCCTGCCATGCAGAAGGACACAGAAGAGTGTGCCCACATTACAGTAAACAGAAAATATAAAAAATCTGAAAGAGGGGGATTTAATTTTTTTTTTTTTTTGGTGAATGCACAACAGATTTATCATCTGCTAGTTCTGTTCTTGTAATTATAACGATGGGTCTTCTCTAGTGACTTGTCTGGCATGACAAAATCTTCAGACAGAACCAGCCATGCAGCTTTTTGCAATTTCTGCATTACTTCAGACACGACCATCCCTTCCTCTGTCTCTTGCACAGGCATGATGAGGGCCCCACACAGGTCTCAGCAACAGCACCATCGCTGTTGAAATCAATTTGAAATTGCAATTTGAAATCAAGGCACCAGACAAACATATGTGAGATCAGCAAAACTAGGGAAAGCATAAGAAAGTGATGGAAAAGAAGGAAGAGTTCTGATCAGGGTGGTAAGCACTGCCCAGTGTGCACTAACACTTTGATCACACATAAACTGCAAGGGGGTTTCTACAGCTGTTTTACCATGGTGGGGTTTTACCAACCTCTGTGGTTTCACCCTCCCAGCAGCTTCTTGGTCTCTGGAAACTAAAGATATTGAAATATGTCCAGAATATATGTTCACCTGTTCTCAGTCCAAGTGCATGTCCAACTCCACACTGAATCCATTTATAACCTTTTTTCCTCCCTCAGTATTTTCTGGGGTCGTTTCCCAACACTCACTGGTGACCTATCCCCAGGGTGGAGTGGTTCAACAGCTGGCCAGATGTGAGACTGCTGGAAAGGTTAATTGCTCTTTCTTTGAGGTTTTATCCAAAAAGACTGGTATTTTGTGTTTATACTTGCACTACAGTTTCAGCAGTGATCACTACTATAAAAGGAAGCTCTCTATAAAGGAATTATTCAGGAAAAAATGTGTGTATATATAATTGACATAAAAGTTTCTTAAAAAATACAAAAATTCTGTATGCACAGTGTGTGAGACAGAATCAAAAATCCAAACCCTACAGCTAAAAATTATATTGAAATATTGAGTAATTTTAATGCAGACTGAAACACCCACACACTGCAGAATTCAGAACCTGCAAGTAAAATTGACTACAAAACCAAAATTGGCTTTGTTGCCTTTTATTGCCCTAATCTCTGAGAAATGTAAAAAGCAAACAAAGAGAAAAAAAGTATGAATAGAAAAAGAAATGGATTTCAGACCTATATTTGTTATAAACAAATCATTTCCAACAGAAATATTTCTTCAGAGCACGCAGTAGAACTTAAATTTGGCACCAGCTCTTTCAAACTGTTGAAATAATGTGTAAAATAAATATATTTCTTCAACAATAATCTATTAACTTGGAGGTTTAACAACCATTTAGGCCTTGATACCACAAAAATACGAGTGATGACATCACTTAATACAATTTTATGTGCAGAACCACCTCCAGGCTGAGTGTTCAGAAACTCAGAAATCTTCAAAGGACAACTTCTAGATGTGTTTTAAAAGGCACTTACGGGCTTGCAATATTTTCATGGCAGGAGGGTTAACAATTAATTCATGCAAATAGTGTTATGCTATTGGCAGTCTTCAGGAATATAACTATATTATTGGAGAATTATTTCTAGGGGGTTTTTGTTTGTTTGTTAGTTTTTTTGTACAGAGGTAAATATATTAATCTTCCCATCAGCATGATAAAATGTTCTTTTAGTGGCTGAAATAAGGCTGTTACAAGGGAGAAGGGGAATAAGTGAGGAACAACAAAAAAGTTTAAACCTCTTATTATGTTGATAGAGGAAAAAACCCTTCCTGCATTGTTATGTTCATTTATTTTTTGTGACTTTCTTGTACCTGCTGATCAAATGTAATTAATGCAAAATGCCATTTGTCAGAGAATCAGAGAATTTCCTGCATTTTTCCAGTTAAAATAAGAAGCGCCTGAATCAATGTTCACTTTTAAAAAATGACATAATATACATGTTCTATTTCTCTTTCGCTGAAATTCAATTTTGAAATTCAATTCCTCTCATCTCTGGGGAAGATTTTGGGTTGATGAACACAAAAATAACGTGATAACCTGTGTGGGGGGAAAATAAAAAGGAGCAAGCCCCTCCCAAACCCCATCTCCTATTGCAAGTGTAAAAACAAGAGGCGTTTTCCAAAAAATCTCAAACAAGGAGCTTGCCCCAGAGTGTGCTGCCCGTGAAATCTGAGAGCTCTGTGTCCACTCATTCCAAAGCCCACATTTGCATGGTTGGGATGGACACTCTGGTGGGTATTCCTGCCTTTCCTACAGCATCCATGCACTCCAGCATCACTCCAACACATAACCCAAAACCTGTTGGGGAGATTCCAAGCTCTGAGGGTTCAGACACTCACATTTCACACTCTGCTGGACCTATCAGATACAGACACAACTCTGTTTATCTTCTGCACAAGTGTTGTCCAGTGAGTGTTTGAGAAGTCAAAACTTCTTCCCCAAGTCGTGATTTTGCCAAATAAATGCAGAGGGCAGATAAAAACCAAATGACTTGTTGGTACCACATCGACTGTTGATTACATCAGGAACTAGCAATCAGAAATTTGCAGTGAAGAACTGGGAAGGGGCAAATAAATTCTGGATCCAAAGCAGTCACCAATAAGTTGACCAGTATCAACTGAAAGCCAGCATCTGATGATTTAATGATGTGAGGTTAGCCACAACACAGCATTTGCTCAGAGTGGACTGCTAATCTCACTGGGCTTCTAAACCCAAAGACAAATCTGGAGGAATGCACAAAGTGATTCAAATTAACCAGGACTCATTTTATTTTTCATTTTATGAAAAGTGCTGGGTGTGCCTTGCATCCATAAGCAACAATTGGTTATGCAATGTGCTGCTACATTGCTCTGCAGAAGAACTGTTTAAAAATCTGAAGCATTCCTAAACTGTTTCACTTAAACATTTTTCGCAATAAAATCTTATTGAACTGTTGCTTCTATTAATTTTTTGCACGCTGGAGACCAAGTGAATGCAAGTAGATTTTTTTTCTTTTCTCCCTTCTATTTTTTTTTTAACTTTACCTACTACTAGCAAATAAACTATCCCTCTTTTTTTTAATAAAACCATGGCCTTGAGTTTTGGCCCCTTAATAGTAGCCTACATGGTCGACTACCCTTGGTGTTAAATTTTCTTAAATTGTATTTCTGTCAGTATATCATTTTTTTAAGCAATGGACCCTATAATAGCGAGCTCTGTTCTGTCAGGAGTACATTTTAACAGCGTGACACAAGTATTTTTCACTACAGGAGACAAACAATGATATGTATTACATGCAGTAAACATTGCCTTTGGTACATAGGGTTCTCTTAGCATTCATCTGTCTAAAATTTCATTGTGTCCTGCACAGGGAAAAAAAACCCTGCCTCTCATTATCTGTTGCCGAGGGCTGTAGGTTTGTAAAGTGCCAACAATGCATTGTCACATTTCTCACAAAACAAGGGCTTGATTGAATATTACAAGAGCGGTAGAGACCCAGCAAGGTGGATTAAGGGATATTTTAATAGTGAAAACAAAATAACAAACCTTTCACGGAGCTGCTTAACCAGCAGCATTGTAATCAATTTTCTTTTTTTCCCCTTAAAACAGGCCCCCTTTCCCCAAAACAAGTAGGGACTAGAATTTCATGGAATAAAGACGTTTTGTGCTTAATAGCATCCCAGCAAGAGGAGAGGAAAAATGGCAATTTTTCTGTGGGAAATGCACCCAACCCTGTGATTTCACAGAACAAGGACTGTGATAGCAGTAGTTCCGAAATTCACAGTGAATTTACATGGGGGCTGCAGTTCAATAAGATTAATCAGATTGTTATACTCCCAGTTACTCGGGAAAACAACTCTTCCAGTGCTCATGCACATGAAGTGCCCTTTAGGTACAAGGGACCACCCCTGAGAACCTTCTCCCTGACACCTTTGTCACACTTTAGGTGGCTGTACACGACCTCACGTGAGCCATCTGAGGCAGGGTCAACCCCTTTTTTTGTGCACTGGGTAGGCTGGGAGTGGATTTATCAATGGCTCATCAGTGGCACAATTCTCTGATTCCAAAAACCAGCAGGACTGTGGAGCACTTTGAGAAGCTTCATAGGCCTTGCTGCACCCAAACATGACTTTCCTGCAGCACCTTAAACTGCAAGCACCATAAATGGGCCACGTGCAGAGGATTACTCAGGAGAATAAAATCAATCAAAGTATACAGAATTACTCGGATGAAAAACCAATGCATTATTCACTTGTTAACTGATCCTTAAAAGAAATATGACTTTTCCCCTCCCTTTGGAGGTAGAATCATCATGGTCAGAGAAAGAAAACAAACAGGATTGACTTAATTTTTTAGAGGGTCTGGGTAAATTCCCTCTGCCACAAAACCATCTTCTGTTGTGGGCAAATCACTCCCAAGCTCTCACCTGTCTCTATTTTCATAACCAGAACAGGACATTTGCTCAGCTCCAAGGGAACAGACACCTTGGGCAGAAATCCTGCAGTCCCAGGTTCAAATGTATGGCAGAACTGCCTCCCTCAAAATCAGGAAAGGTTTTTAGTGCCAGGGAATTATTGGAAAGGGATTATCACCAGCACTGATTTAAAGTAAGCTAAAAACATCTTGGTAAGATCTTCTGGGCCCAGAGCAGAGAGGTCTGCAGCATACACTGAAGCAGCAATATACAGAGGATAAGGTTAAAACAAACAGCGTGTGGAGCTGGGGAGGGAGAGAGGGAAAAGGGGAAGCAAATGTCTTTTTAAACGGTGACAAGACTCCTTAAAAGGCTGCTATGGAAATTACCAGGGATTTCTTCTTCCTCAGAATATTTTAAATTAAAGTGCTGGCATACAAAACGTCCAGTGGATCGATCAAGGAGAGGCAGATACACAACTCTTTATCCCAGGCACATAGTTCATTTTGCATCTGATAACTGTTGGCTCTTGTCAGGGCTGTTTAATGGGTGGGGGGGAGGTTAAAGGAAGAGAAATTTACAGCTGTTTCACAGAGACAGAGAAGAGATCATTTGCTCTACACAGCCTTCAAAAAGAAATATAGAGAGTAGCTGGCATTGGTAAATGCTGAGTTTCCTTGCCAAAGCCTGTAGCCTTATGAGATTCCCTCTGCATCTTCTCAGCCGAGCTGAAGAGGGTTTGGCTGGAACAAAATTGCTTCTCCCCAGCAACATCTGCTACAAGATCTGGAGATCTCTGTCATAACAAAGCCTGTTTTCAGATTCCTGCCCTCCTGTAGGTGCTGAGTGCCAGATGAAGGGGCTGGAACAGGATAAATGGACTCTGCAGGCCCTACATCCAACTGAGGGGCAATTGCCATAAGAATGGGGAAGCTCAACCATAAACTGTCCAAGGGCCCTTCTGACAAACTCTGCCTTGGCAGAACCAAAGGATGCTTCACAGCAGATGTTCTGGATAGACTTGTCAACGTTGTGCTGAGTTCCTTTGGCAGTGCAGGTCTGTGAGCCAACAAAAATAACTCCAAGAATCTTAGGTTGAAATTTCTGCACTGGGTGCAAAACTCCTGGGTTTTTGTTAAGGAAACCTCCCTGTCCAACCAGGCAGGAGCCACTCTGGCAGTCATGCTCCTGAGCTGGAACCAAAGGCAGTTTGGGGCAGCCCCAGTGACCCGACAGGGACGGGTTCCTGTGTGGATGTGGATGTGGTTCCTGTGTGGTTCCTCACACACCCCAGGCTCACCCAGCCAGACCAGGGTCCCCAGAGCAGAGTCTGGGGTGTCTGGCTCCCTGAAGGGATTTATTCACAGTGCAGTAACACAGGAATAGTTTGAGCTGATGCCTCTTTACCCCTAAGTAAAGAACCCTGGGGGTTTTGTCCCCTCACAGTGCAAGCTCAAGGTTCTCTGATGTCTTCCTGCTGAGCCATGGGCTCTTGCCTTTCTCTGAGTGTCCACAGGTCCCCTGTTATGCAAAGCAGAGCTACCTGCACTGGCTGTGCTCCTCCACACATTTAACTCTTTCCTAACCTGTATGTCTGGGCTCTGGCAGGACCTGTCTGAGGAGGGTCCCACCAGCACTTCCCTCACCCTGACAGAAAGGAGCCATAAAACTGGAAAACCTTGCCTGGAGAGGCAGGGAAAGGACATGGAGCAGAATGGCACTGGGCTACAGGAGGCCATCAGAAAAAAAAGTACCAGGGAGGCTGGGAGAGAATCTTATGTGTTGCCACATCAGCCAACGTTGCTCAGAGAGCTGCTGCCCAGAGCCTTCACTGCTTTGCCCATCCAGCCATTGTGTCAGACCTGCAGCCTGACCTCTCCCAGTTTCTCACAGCATGGGGGGAAGGGGTTTCAGCTGCACTTTCTGCACCAAAAAGATAAAAAAAAAAATAAAGTAGTTATTTGACCCATTTCCACTCCTTCATTTCTAAAGAATACGATGTTGAGGCGTCAGTGACAACTGTGTCTTTAACAGAGCTGAGCTATAAGGACTGCCAGGTAATTAGGTTGCTTGATTTCTTGAGACTACAGAAAAAGCCAGGAAGCCCACGGTGGGCACACGTGCTGTAATTGCTGTGTAACAAGATGCTCACCCATCTGTCCAGAGTCCTGTGCATCCATTCACTCCAGCTCCACTGACAGACACAGAAGGCCAGTCTGACTTCAGCATTCATAGGTGACATTGCTAGAAGAGGTCTGCCCCCACCTGCTTTTTACTACAGCAATTAAATATTCATGCATTTGCTACAAAGCTTCTAAAGCAGATGAGAAATACTCATAAAACTCGATTTAAATCACCTCACCTTCAGCATTTCATCCCAGACACTTTCCAACGAGTGGAAAAGGTGTTGACTACTCCTAAATAAATGCACGCGGGGGTAAAAACTGAGACAAATTCCACGTGCTGCTCACAGCTCTGTATCAGTGCAACAGCCTAACGTAAAACAAAGTTTTAGTGCTACCATGAGATTTTCACATGCAGACCAAAGACAAAGCTGGGGACCTGCTCACCTGCTCATCAAGCTCATAGCAGTGGGAGAACAAGCAAGGAGGGGAAGCTAAAAGCAGGCTGGATTTTGCCATAGTCATTACTGTGAATCCTTCACCATCCTCAGACACAGCTCCTTTTCTTGTACCTCCCCACCACCAATTTTGGGTGAAGCCTTAAAAAAGCTCTAACATCCTTTGCTAAAACTCACAAACTAGAAATTCTGTGCTTTGGTGCAAGCAGCGACTCGGCTTGTGGGACTTTTTGGAATCACTGCAGCAAGTCGTGAATGATGTATGAAATGAAAAATCCCTGCTCACTGCACACAATTCAGATAGTAAAATCTCCCTGGAGCATTAAAAAAAAGCACTTGAACGTGTCATTTTATTTTTGTTCTGTGCCCAGAAGACTCCCTCATCTCTCCCCAGGAACATGCAGATACCTCAGCTATCACCAGAGAATGAGAAAGCACTCTTGGAGCTAAAGCAGATGGGTTCAGTTTACACAGTGTTTCCAGGAAAAGGTACAGTGACCTGCAGCAAACCAGACAGAATTATATTGGACTCAGGCCTTTCTCCAAACACAGGTTTTCGGTCATTTTTTAAAGTAATATCTAATCTCATCAGCCTGACTCTATAACTTGATTGACCTTTGGAGATTGCATTAAGGCAGCAGCAACAGCATGCTCAATGCAGTTAGGACCACGAGGAGAAACATTTGATATAAATATCATGTGTGTGACGAGACATCATTTATGTTGGGACAAATACAGCAACATGCTTTGGATTCAGGCCTTTATTCTTTCTTACCCCTTTACTTGAACTTTTTTCCAAGCCTGCCCTTTGGTGCTGACCTTTTAAATCTGGCAGAGCCAAATGTCTGCTGCCATAATTTAGCCATCTTTTGACTTGCTGCACGCAGTGCCAGCAACACAATGGGATAGGAACTTTTGCTTGTGGTTTTTGAATTGTGTGTTTTTTGGTTGCTTTTCTTTTGAGGGAAAGGGGGGAGCTGTGGCAGCAGCAATGCAGAGCACAGAGGAATGCTGGATTGCTCTCAACAGGGATTTCTTCCTTACCAAAACTCCTGCATGCAGCCAACAGCCTCTGTTCACACACACACAGAGCCCCCCTCATCCCTTCCTCCACATCCAAAATGACAGAAGATCTCCAGAATTAATCTTGCAGCAAAACCACTCAGTTTGGAGCACACAAACTGTCACTCTTTCCCAATCACTAAAAAAGTGGGGAGTTGCCCAGTTTGCTGGTGTTCATTTTGAGAAGAGGGGGGATGGAAAACTGACAGCAAGACTCCAAATCTACGGAAGAGTGATCTGTCCAGATGCAGATGTCTTGGTGGCTGCATTTAGTTTTAGGAACAGAAAGCAGGGGTCCCATCTAAAGACAACTGATGTTGTCTTCTCTTGACAAGTTTTCTTCAATTTGCAATTTAATAATTTTTCCTCCCAAATTTCAGTGATGAGGAAGGACGGTCACCCACGCTGGCATGATGCATCTGTCATCTTTCAGCATCCTGAAATTTCGGGGACAGCAGGGGAAGGGGCGCAGCTGTTAACCCTTTCACTTCTCTTGCTCCTTCATATAAACACCAGAGCTGTACCTACTTCTCCTTGTACCCAGCAGAAGGAAGAAGGGACTGGGGGGGCCACCAGACCCCTGCCCCTGAGGGAACTTCACAGTGTGTCCTCCACCCACCAGCAGTTCTGCCTTCAGCAAGCAGCACTGCTGTGAAGATGAATTAACAAATTCGATTTTTTTTTTTGTTTTGTTGAAACAAATCAAGAAGGAGACAGCAAAACCACTGGTGATATCTGCTGTATTCCTCCTGTGAGGAATGCCATCTCTGGGTGTCAGCACCCAGTCTGGACAGCAAAGCACTGCTGGCAGCTCCTGTAGCACTGGGGCTACGGAAGGGGGCTCTTCAGTGCCTTTTCTCAGCAAACACACCAGGTCTAGGCTAGATTTGGTTTCACAAGAGGTCAGCTAGAGCTTGAGGAGCCAAAGAACCAGGGCTTAAAAGCATGGATAAAACAGTTCTTCAAAATTTGGGGGCAAGAGGGTTAGTTCTTGAGTGCCTTGCAGGGACAGCGGTTTCCAGGCTTCCAGTGACAAAAATCACATCTTTCCACTCAGGCAAGATTTTTTTCTGGGAAACTTAACATGCTTGTCATAATTTTCTAAATCTGTTTCCTTCTCATTCCATTTTTTTTTTTTTGGGAGAGGGAAGAGGGGGAGTGGATAAGAAATTCTTGTCCCTGTACCAGCTTTTTGATACTCTGCTAAAAGCAACACTAGACTTGTTATATAATATTGATGGTATTGCACAAATAAGTAAATAAACCAAACAGGAGGCACGTGGGAGTTGGTGGCAAGAACTAACTTTTTCAAAAAGCACACCTTGAAACCAGAAATATGAGGAGAAAGAGCTGGGTTTGAGAATAAAGGTTTTATGGTGGTTAAATCAGACAGAATTATAAAGTGGTTGTATGTGCTAAAATAACTTTACACATATATTTATACAAGTATATATATAAAATAGGTTAAAAATTACTTTTTCAACAGGTCATGGAGAAAACTGTTTATCTGCCACCATGGTGAGATTATGTGATTAATGACAAGATTGCTCAGGATAGTCAGAGTTATTTGTTCAGACACAGTACAAAACCTATCAAGGCTGATAATCTGGCAAATTACAGTAGATTTTGCAAACATATCCTGGCTTTTACTCGGAGTAAACCTCAGGGATCTTGTAGCAGAGGAGGTATATTTGTACAAGGAGGGAAAAGAGATGGGTGAAAGCAAGCACCTGCTTACCACAGCAGGGAGGGTCTGTGCTTCTTGTGCTCACCTTCAAAATATCCCATGGCCAAATTGCTGAATTACTTGCACTGGGTGCTGTCACCTACCCTACATATTCCAGGGGTGCTCTTACAAAACACACTGGTATGTTTTACCTGTAGTTCTCAGGTGAGAACCTACGAGGAACAGGGAGAGTAAAGAAAGATGCTGAAAAATGCTCAGGCTGTGCTGCACCTGGGGACAGAGAGTAATTGGGACCCTGCCTGGGACCCATCAGGGGTCAGCATGAAAGGCCTCAGGAGAGCACAGAACACACCCAGTGTCGGATGTGTGCTCGTGGAGCTCTTTGTTTTGCTCTCTGACTCCCTTCCCAGCGATTCACTCCGCATTATGACTGAATTAGGTAAGGAGGTGCTGGGGGAAGTGCTCTTGGCTAACTTCAGAGCACAGCCAGGCTCATTAAAACCAGCACATTTGCTGCAGTGTGTGCAGCATTTCCTCCAGGTTTGAAGATTGTTTTAGTAAGTGAAGGTCTGAGCAAAAAGA
Source organism: Nicator chloris (assembly GCA_013400495.1). Taxonomy (NCBI): domain Eukaryota; kingdom Metazoa; phylum Chordata; class Aves; order Passeriformes; family Pycnonotidae; genus Nicator; species Nicator chloris. The sequence goes on from WAAE01016091.1 coordinate 126,539, forward strand.
ATGCGTTTTAATTTACTTTTTAGTGACTGTTATAAGTATTCAATGTCACACTGGATTTTAATATTTTTTATTGCTATATGGAGCATAAAAAAGCATGAATGCAGTATCTTAATAAAAATGAACATATTCTTCTAGAAGCCTAAAGCTGCTAAGTACACAGCACATGTTCATTAGTGCAATTTTGGAGCATGAAGAGAAAGTGAATCGAGAACCCAAGGTTCACAAGCATCAACACAAAACTTCAAGGCTTTTTGGTAAAATTTTGTCCCACCTCCTACTGCTGCTTCCCAGGAAAACCGTGGAGAGCAGAGCCCATGAGCTGCCAGTGGGCTGTAGAGCCAAGCCTAGACTTGGACCATTAAATCATTCTCCAGCAGTTTGATTTGGGGCAGTGGTAGGTAGGATTAGCATACAAATAACCATCCTTCCTGTCAGAGACTAACAGGGCAAGGTTGTCACAGGTGTCAAAACTTTGATTGACATCCCAGACGTGGCAACGAGGTGCCTGGCCAGGATGAGAGCCCTGGGTTTGAGCTTTTCCTGGACCAGGGGGTCAACAGCACACAAAGAACAAGGACTCAGCAATCCAAGATGGGTTTGCAGGCAAAGCCATTCTAATTTTAAATACTTGGCTGGGCTAAGGCATGTTTCTAAATTAATGGGCCCTATACCTTTCAATAGGATTATTCAAGGCTACACCAAGTCAAGCATGTAGTACACGTTTGTAGGCTTAGATTTAATGTTATTTTGGTATAGAGCATTCTTAAATGTATCAGATTACAGATTATTAAGGAAGCCAGCAAATACTAGTGCAGAGCAGCTTGTTATTGCAACTGCCCTCATCTTTCTTAACACTTTGTATGAGGCAGACAGACACATTAGCCTGAAAAGGTTTTTTTGTAAATCCAAACATCAGACCCTAGAAAATTCTGAATGCTGTGTAAAATTTTTAACACAAATTAGAAGAGGAGAAATGAAGTCTGTTCTTTACAGGAAAATGAGTTTTTAAGTTTCCTATTGTCTTAAAATCTTGATTTTTAATACAAATTTTGAGGAGGAGTAGTAGCTCTGAACTGAACTCAGTCCTGACTTCAGAAAAAAGCCTCAAGATTTATGTAGAAACAACCATAGTGACAAAAGATAAGAAAATAACTCACAGTGATTGCAATTTCCATCCCTAATCTTCAGCCTGTAACTCATTTGAACTATCCCTACCTAGAAATCCTTCCTTAAAATGCATCTAAAAGACAAATCCAAGTTCAGTGATTGTTACTTGAACTATTGTTAGAACTTGATAAAGAATAATAAATTCTATTTCTTAGAGTGAACATATTTACATAAGCAGGTAATTATTAAAACTATTTGCATCAACTTTAATATGTATTTCTCTTTAAAGAAAGAGAAATATATATAAAAAATATTATATTCTTCGCATCTGCAAAGAAACAGGATTATAAAATAGAACAAAATAATATTTATTGTATCCCATGGTGGATCACTAATGCTGTTCAATGCAGGGTTACAATATAATAAACACTACCCACTAACCCAAAACCTAAGAGACTGAGTGGACTGATATTTACAGCTTGGACACTTGTCATGAATAAAAATCAGGTTGGGTTCTCAAAGCTTTTGAACATTATATCAAAATATATATAAGAATATCAAGAGAGATGTGATTATTTCTGTACATTAAGTTTGAGCTCTGTTAAAAACAAAGGTGTGAGAGCAGCAATGCAAGAGCAAGGGTGCATTGGTTGCCTGGTGTAGGATAACGTTTCCTTAATTAGCCCAATATGTCAATTACAGGATGTTCAAATGTACAATTTGACATTCTCACTCTCACCACCCCACTTCAAAATTCTAAAAAAGATACAATAAAATCCACAATGTTCTCTGCTCTTACCTCCCACCCCCAAAATATTTTATCTTTGCATGTTGTGCAATTATCACTTTCGTCTGCTGTGTGCTGACATGAGATATTATCACTTTTGCAAATGAAAAGATGAAAAGTTTAAATTCCACTATTACAGAATGCCCCTCCACTCAAGACCTGCAGGGGAATATCCCAAGGAACATCATTCCAGAGGCACTCTGCTCTTTACAAAATTGGTGATTTTCTGCTCGTGAAAACTTTCCCTCTGCTGTGTTTTGCTATGAAATAGATCAACAGGATTCACTCTAATCCCAAAGGAAAATATCTTGCAGTTAATAGTTGGGATCATTGTGCTCTTTGAAAAATAGGTGCCAAATACTCTCCAGCTTTTGGCAGCCACAGCTCTGATGTCAGGTGGGAAGAGGGACTGGATCTTGGATTCCTTATACTGACACTCCATCACAGCATTTTAAGTGATGGATTATTTAAGAATTTAACATCTAAATTAAGTCTGCAACTGACCATGCCAATTGCCACGGGGCTGTCAAAATGCTCACCTATCAGCATTCATTTAAATTCAATCTGAACTGGTTTAGAGAAGATGAGAGCGTGATCATCTTGCAAGTACCTGTAGAATATGGGATGCATAATTCCCCTGTGATTTCTATGTGTATAGATCACAGCAATCAGATATGCAGAGATTTAGGTGTGATTTGAAAGATTTATATATAATTTGATAGATTCACACGTACAGCTAAAAGAGATGCATGTTTCTAGAGATAACTTGGACATCCTTTTTACTCTTTTAAATGAAGGATCTACTGATCTCCACAGCCATTTTTAAATGTCCCAATGAGATGCAATGAGAGCCAGGGGTTGAAAGGCCAATTGATTCAGGGTAGGCAAGAAGCAGCTTCAGGAAGATGTAAAATAACAGCCCGAGAATTACGTTACAGGGAAGGAGGTGTAGAACATGCAAAGCTTTCCAAGAAGGTAGACTCATTGCTTCAGATATTTGAGTCTGAGGAACTTCAAAAATTCCAGAATTTTTTGACCAAAAATCCCCCAAATGTGTAACTACTACTTGGATTTATTAAAAGGGCATCCATTAGCATATTGGGCAATCTAATGGGAAATTAGCCATCCAAAAAATAATGCATTTAATAAGGCATTCCCAAAATACGGATTCTTAAGGACCGTGATAGTTAAGTTTCATTTGGAAACTGTAAGTTACATACTGCACATTTTGGTTTCCAAATACATCATGAATATACTTAACTTCAGTGAGCAGTTAAAAAAGAAAGCAAATTTCTAGTCAGGAGGGCTAAGGAAGTGTGTAACTATGTTAATCCATTTTGATTTCTACATATTATTCAAACATTCACACCCAGAAGAAATGGTATATCTTTTCTGGAAGACTTGAAAAATACAATAAATAGCAAGTAAAAAAATTCAGTAATAGAACTTTTCTTTTCATTATGGTAGAGACTTGAGTTTGTTTTTTTTTTTTGTCAGTTTTCAATGTAAAATGTCCCCCAAAAATTAATTAAAATTTCAAACAAATAAAAAAAAATAGAAATGTGTGATTTTTTATGGAACAGATATGTGGCAGAAATCAGAACTTTTTAAAGGCATCTCTGTGTTAGGCTGTTAGAACTAAATATAATTCTACTACATCATGCACGAATGCTTTGTTTCACATAAGCTTCTGGTCAGAAATTCAGAAATTTTCCAATTAAACCTTGGATATCAAATCCCGTGTCACAACGTAGTAGATAATATTTATTCCTGAAGCCAATAACTTTATTATGGATATTATTTTAAAGATATTTCACAAGAAGTACTGTCACAAAGTCACTTCTGAGGAAAAAAAAGAAAAATAGCAAGGATGACAAGAAGAAAGTTACATTTCTTTTAAAAGAGGTTGCAGGAAATACTAAGCAGAACTACAGAATTGTTGTTCTTTTGCCAGGAACCTTATCCCATCCCCTGGCACTGCAGAATTACTTCGGCTTCCCCAAAATCACTGCTTCTATTAAGCTTTACTGAGCTGTTCTGTACTGGCAAAACCTTTGTAGTAAAATAATTTTCCATCAAAATACCCAGCACTGCAGTGCTGTAATGAAGAGCTGTAGGACAGGCTTTAAGAGGCACGGTACTTTCATCTGGAAAGTCTCCTGAAATTCTTTGAACGTTTCCAGGGGATTAATGAGGTATTTTGACAACACACGGGGAAGCGTCTGGTTTTCAAGAAGCCTTATAAGAGGGAAGACTCACATTCTTGAAAATTAAACTGTGTATTTTAAGCCACTAAAAATAACGCAATTATTAAAAATTTGGCAGCTCTGAAGAAAAAAATACCAGCAGATATGGGGAAACACATTGAACTACTGAAGAGCGTCAAACTTGAGTACACACATCTCACAGCGTTTCAACATGACTTAAACACCAATTTTAACAGCTTAATTGAATGTTTCTTATTAAAAGCTATCAGAGATGAGCTAAAATAAGAACAAGCTAAACTAGCCAGAGTGTAACTAAATCAAAAGCATTATTCTTTGCAAGTTGGGTGGATTAACTGTGCTTGTGTGCATCACTCTCCTTATCCCTTTCAACAACTGTTAAGGTGTTTGGAGGTTTTCAAAACCTTTGGCAATTAGCAGAAGAGAGACTATTCTTACCCTTTTTTTTTTCCTCTTTGCAAGACACACTAAATGATACCATTTATGTAAATTTAGAAGAACATTCATCGCACACAGCAAAATTAGAACAAATGAACCGCTACACCTACCGTTTTTTAAGCATTTAAAAATATTTTTAGGGCGTATTCCTGCAAACTACTACTCTCTTGAATGCTTTAATGTGTTGCAACAAGGATATTAGTGCATAAATAAGGGTTCAGTTCTAAAAAGCTTTAGTGAAGAAAGTGGAGCTCTAAAGCCTCACTTCCATAAATACCTCAATATTCCTGAAAACCCAGAGTGCTTAAATCTTTAAAAATCTACCTTTATTTAATCAAGCTGGGCAAGAAACATGTTGAGGAGGCATTTTGAAAACAATTTATAACCCGCTACCCATGAAAATATCCACACTGAGTATTTATATATGCATTTAAGCAAGCTGATATCTTGGGTGTTTGCAATATTGCCTGTGACATGGGAGAGGAATGGGGTCTGCTGATCGGCACCAGGCCAAAAGACACTCTAAGTTTCTCTAAGCACTCCTACACAATAACTTTTTAAAATAATGATTGCCTTTAGAGTGGGAGCAGTCGTACAGGAAAAAGCCGCTTCCCAAATTCTGCTCTTTTCAGTCTGCACTGAAGCGAAATATTTTACAGAGGCAGCATCTTTATAATGCTTATGGTTGAACACTACTTTCTGTGGTCAAGTCTCATTATTTATAAGATCTTCTCCAATATCCAGTTGTAGAGACTTGCCTTTCCTCAGCCTTTCAACCAGCAAGCGGGGAAGAGGAAAAGACCCAAAGTGTTCTGTCCCTTTCCTCAGGAATGGTGATCTACTCATTTTCATAGCTGTTCAGTGGTACTTTTAAAGTCTGCAGGATATTTACAAATGGTATCAATGCTGAGGTGGAGGGGCAAGAGTGGGGGGAGAGGATAGACTTTCTGTCATCCTCCTCCCTATTCTCGATAAGGTTCTAGATGCGTTTAAGGGCAAAAATTCCACCCCAATATATTAGTTTTGTTAATCCTTTCCTTATGATCTTGCTTGCCTGGCTAGGGAAATTATGCAAAAAGTAATAAAACTTCTAATTCAATTTCCATGTTAAGAGATGGATTTGGGAAAAAAAAAATCAGAAACCATATTCTTTGTGTTTACTAAGAGATATGCACTCCAACATTTAGTGTCATGGAGCTGGAGTTAAAACCAGAAACGGCAAAGATAATTTAGCTGCATGAATGCCTGCTCTTCAGTAAAATGCTGCCAAAATTAAATAGGAATGAAACAGCACTTTGTAGTCATTGGTCGCTCAGCGGGGTTTGCGTAGTTAAAAACCTAAGTGAAAAGGGTGATTGACCTACATTGCAACTAGCTTAGCACAGCTGTACTTTCATATTTCTGCTGCATCCGAGGAAGCTCATTATTTAATACAACTGAGTTACATGTAATTGTCGGCCTTTTATTTTTCACTTCTAGGGGCCAGATATTAATCTCAAATGTGCAGCAGGCGTTACCGTGCATCTGGAAACATCCACGGCTGCCCATTTGCAGGCAAGGCTAAGAGAAGGGATTGCACACGGTTGCACCTGAAACTAGGAGGCTGCCCAGGGGTAGGAGAACCTCACAAATATGCAGAAATCAAATGAGCAGATGGAACAGAAAGCAAATCCCTTGGCACCCCAAAGGCAAACGCTCTGCTCTGTTTCCCTATTGTTTTGAGCAGAAGCGGCCCAGAACGCGCAACCAAAGCACATTTCACACAACCCATACCTGAGGTTTAAATAAGTAATAACATTCCAGTTAACAACCAGTTTGACATGTTAACAGCCCAAGGGCTGTTAACATAATGACTGGTCATTAATGGCAGTAATGACAGATTTCAAAGGGAATATTGTGCTTGTAAATGGACATGCTGCCAGTCAGAAGAGAGGACAGAGCAGGATAGGCTGATGCATTAAGATGTCACCGTACAGCTCTGGAGGAAAAGAAGGGGAGAAAAAAAAAGTTCTTGCATATTTCACTTACTATAAATGGACTTGAAATATTGGCGTAAACCTAAGTTCCTTAAATTGAGTCTTCACTTTCTAACCCAGGAGTGTATAAGCAGAAGAAGAGGCCTGCAGGGGAATTATACTCTGCATATCATTTTCGCAGAGTGTGTTATTTCTAACATTGAGCCCTTTCTTTACTCAAGTCAGTTCCCATCCTCGTTAACAAAACGGAGCTCGCTCCTGCCGCGGCCACCCCGACACCCCGGTGGCGTGCGCCACCTCGGAAACCACTGGAGTGCCTGACATGGATCAGATTCCAGGGCAAAGCCTCTCACACCCACAGCATCTTTCAAGCTCATTACTTCATTAAAGATTCCTTCCATTCCCTCAATCCCTCCCAATCCGGAGAAAAAAGGTTTTAATGTAGTATAATTAACTAATTTTACCAAAGGAGACAGCTAAAGCAAAGCAAGTTTTGAAGTTCTGAAGATATGGAGTATTTATAAGAAGCTCAAAGTGGGGACCTCAGGGCTCAACTGCAGCACGAGAGCATGCATCAGGGCTGAGGGAGGGTGTAGTTTTTTTGGCAGGCATCTCTAAATGAAATATACTGGAAGTATTTTTGCAAACTGGCAAAGACAAAATCACACCACTTATGAACTTAAACATGAGTGCTAAAGCACCCAAACTGGCTACATGATTGCTCGTAGCATCTGTAGAATCCCTGTCTTATTGAAAGGCATAATGAACACTGAGAGACAAGTTAATAAGCAATTTTACTCTTTATAGTATCGTTCAAGCCACATATCCTCTAGAGGGCACCACATAAATTAATAGGAAGCCAGAACAGTTTTATACGCAGCAAAGACTCCCTTTATGGTTAAAAAGAAAAAAAAAAATCTAAGAAGATAGTTTGAAACCATAATCGAACTGTAATGTGATCATTAGTACAATGCAGTTTGTTCCTTAAATTCATATCAAGTGGGTTGCTAAATATGAGAGCTTATTTGACTGCAAAGCTAGAGAAAATTTAACTAGTTTGTACATTAACACTAAAAAGATCACTTTTATAGGTTCACTGCATAACTAAGTAGATAAGATGCAATGAGGCAAATGACTATCTACAATTACCTTAAGTGCATCAGTTTGAAGTTTAGTGTAAATACCAAGTTTAAATCTGTGCACTCACAAGTATCACTCAAAAAAAAAAAAAATCACAACGAAATAGCTTCGTTAAGACTCAATAAATCTAGAGGCAAAAATCTGAAACATCTTAAAACCAGTTATAGGATTTCTCATGTATGCTGGTTTCACATGCAAAAGGTGTTACGTATGAAGAAATAAATGGAACAATAGTTTCAATGTGATCATGACAGACAAAGAAAGAAAAAAACCCTCTTTTCTCTGAATCACTAAGTATGAGTTTTAACAATCTGTTAGCAAAATATTTACTCCTGTTACATCCTCAAAGACCAGAGAGCAAGAGCGAGTGCGAATGCATCTGTGCCGGGAAAATGCTTTGCTCATATCTTCACTACAACATCGTTTCTGGTTTTGATTTTAAACATTTGATTTCAAAACATTAGATCTGCTGCACCAGCACTTGGGAGATTCAGTGAGCTCAAAGTCTTCAGCAAATTTGGAACTCAGATGAAACAGTTCTCTCTCTCTCCTGCAGGCATTTGTTGTATAAAGATTATTAAAACGTATTTTAAAAATTAGGATGTTACTTCCCTGCACCAAAACCTTTTTCAAACCCTCTCTACACACACTCACCTAAAGACCACAAGTGACCTAAGTTCATGTACAACAATTCCCTTCTGTTCCAACAGTTTTTAAAAGTGAGGTTTTGTTACCCACTACTTTGGCAGCTTTAACACAATGGGTTTAAGATGCAGCCTCTATGCTTAATTCCCACCACTCTGTCTTGAGTTCAGTTCAGAGCTTTAATAGGTAGCAGAATACTTTTACCATTAGGTAGTCTAAGCCCATCTGAAGAACCTGATCTGCCTTTCAGCCCCAGCCCAACAAATGCACAGTGCATTTGTGAAGGTTTTTGTTCCACTCTTTTTTTTCTAGAGGTGATTATGTGGAGAGCCAGAGTATCCACAGTTGTTAGTGTTTTAGTGTTGATTCCTGCTCCAACCTACCCATGGTGTATAACTTGGGAACTGATCAGTGTGTGGGAAGCTCCTATTTGGTACCTGTACTTAAATGGAACTTGGAAGTTAACGCATTCAAAAAGAAATTTAATTTTCCCCCAATGTATTAGCGACTTCAGTGTCCCTTTAAAAGGAAAAGGCTTCACTAAAGGGGCAGGGGAAATATTCCCAGAAGTTCACCTTAGCCTGGAGGAGATAGTCTCACTAGACCCCCTCCACAGGGAATGGAGGAAAGGTGTTACTAGAGGAAATAGGTGCTCAGAATCACCCCAGAGGAGCCTTTTCTCTCTATTTATTATTGAGAGCCCAGGGAGACTAAACTTCCCAGTTAAACTTACATCCTGCAGAGCAGCCCTATTGACACAAGATGCATAGACAAACTCTCCTGGTGCTGCTCATCAGTACTTTGCTACAAGTTATTCCTCAAATACTTTTGAGAATGTGGGTCCACAAGCAAACAAGGAGATAGAAAAGCGGGTGCCCATTTGCTACCTCTAGCAAGTGGCCACAGGTTAGCCAGCACCCCACCTGGGCCACCAACTGAAACAAAGAGCAGAGTGGATTGGAGCTCAGAGTCATGGTTATTAAAAAAGGGGGAAGTGAGTTGGTTATCCTGGTCCAGCTTCTAACAGCTGAGTGCTGACGTTCATAAAACTTGAGTGCCACAAATGAAATCCCTAAGAAGACGAAAGTGAAGACAGGTGAGATGTTCCTCACCTGCAGGGCTCCAACTCTGCCCTGAAGTGGTGGAAACCACGTCTGGTTTCAGGCTGTGACACCTGGCCACCACTGTGCTATCAGGAGGAGGAGAAGCAGGAGACCACCCCCTGCCCAGGAGCACGGTGCTGTGGGAAGCAGGGGGGAACTACTCTCTTCTACACCAGTACCAGCACCAGAAATGTGGCAACCACCTCCACCACCTGGTTGTGTGCACTTTATGACTCAGATTTTCATTCAATCTCCGTATTTCAGTATTTGTTTCCCCATCTCCACAAAGGCTCTGCCTTGCAGCCCTCCCCGTGTGAGAGCAGCTCTGTAGGCAGGGCTGGACAGATTTGCCAAGTTTGTCAGCGAACGGAAGAAGGCCGTGACCTACCTCAGATAGTCTCTGCGACAAAGGATAAGGTTGGCTTTGGTGTACAAGGTAGAGCCCACCTCCCCCAGGCGACAGTCACAGCAGGCACATTTCAGGCAGTCTTCATGCCAATATTTGTCCAGGGCCTTTAGAAGATATCTGTCTTTAATCTTACGGTTGCAGCCAGCACAACCTTTCGGCTTGGTGTCTGGCTGGACTGAGAGCATTTGTATACCTGAAATACAGTAAGACAAGAGAAGACTGAAAATAGATATTCTCTCAAGTACAAAAACTCTTGCTCTTTTCTTCCTCCACCTCGCTGCTCCCCCCACACCCAGTTCATTTAAAAGTCAATGGTGTAGGTAGGATAAAATAACCTAGTCAGTCCACAGCAAGCTGAAAACAAGGTTAAGATAAATTTGAGAACAGAAACTTCCACAGCTTCTCTTTAACACCTTATTTACCTGGTCTCTTTGCTGAAAAGAAATAAGGTTAAAAAAAATAACATGAAATATTAAAACAGTCCAGTTGAAAAGTCATCCAATTTCAGCCAGAGTATCCAACATTTAGCAACGCAAAATTTACATAAACAGCACATCTCCAATACTTAGCAACCCAAAATTCAAATAAACAGGATATCTATATAGCAAACAGTTAAATCCACACATTTGGACTTATTTGCACTATCTTTATAAAATATAAAAGAACTTAAGTTTTTAAAGAAGAAAAGATTGGAGCTTTTAGAGGCATGGAGCAAGAGTTTCTGAGAGATTTGACACAGAAATTTTGATGCTGGCAAGAGGGAGTTTTGTTTTGTTTTAATACTTTAGTTCTTTACAGACATATTAATGAAGCAACAAGATTTCCAAAGATTTCAGCACCAGCAACGCCAGTCACAACCTGCAGTGCAAGAACCTTCTGAAAAATCTGACTTAAAATAATCCTCACAAGGTCAGAGAGGTTCTAGTTTGTCAAGAGAAAAAAAAATAAAAAAATCCTAGTTTTAGCCAACAGCTACTTCGGGACAAGGAGTACAGTAGTGTCCATCAAGTATATATACACCTTTTGATGTAACAGCTGAGAGCATTTAAAAAGCCATTCAAACACCTGAAACACTGTTTAATGGACAGAACTGGCGAAAAGTGGAACGCAGTTGAGCGATGTTACTCAGAGCAACACAGCCAGCTTCCAGGGATCCATCCAAAAATCAATTGCCCTCGGCTTTAGAGTAAATGGGGAGAGGTCACTGCCCCAAAGTGCTCACAGGCTGGTCTCTCTGGTTAGCTGCATGAGCTGCCATCCCAGTGCACTCAGACTGATTCTCTCACAGTTACCTCTTTGGATAAGCAAAAATAATAGCCCCGTGGATATTTTAGTGGGCGTCAAACAGGCAGAGGAGAGGAGGGAAACACCTAAAGCACCGACACGCTGCTCGACAGCAGGTTACCTCACTGCTTCCAAGCCAGTGATGTAAGTTCAAAAAGATGCCACTCACTAGAGCATCTGAATATTGCAGTGAGAATTTGTCAAGACTGGGGAATGAATGCTGCTGCCAACGAGCAAATCCTACTCCAACGTTTGAGGTTTGGAACCCCATTATTATCCAGAGACTGGGAAAAGTCGAATAGAGTCTCATAGCAAAGAAGAGAAAATTCAAGAGCCCCTCATCGTGAACGCTCCACTACCTGGAGTTAAGGAAGCTTGGCAGTGTCAGCTTCTGTCAGCAGATCTTGGCTGGTGCTGTGACACACCACCACAGACAGGCAGGCTCAGGGAGTTAGAACACAGACGAGTTGGGGTTTGGTTGGTTTGCTTCGTGTTTGGTTCGTGTTTGCTTTTATGAAATCCCCCGTAAGAAAAACACAAAATCGAATGAAACCTTTGAAGCAATGGTGGAACGTGCCTTTATGGATATCAAGGCTGAAAAGACAAGAGGCTGAGGCATCCCAGGGATCTGCACACAGGTGTGTGTAGAACACATGGAATTTACGTGGAGTGCAGCCACTGCATGACCAGTTATGTGACTTTCCAGCGTTCCGAGCTGAGCTCCTAAGTCCCACCTGCAAAGCTGAATTAGAAAAGGTAGTTCTCATTGCTACATATGAGCATAGCAGCCTTGCTCCTCTCTTTGCCATGCAGCCTGTCACACCCCTTGGGGTGATAATTTATCTAGTGGAGGAGCTGTTCAGTGGTGTGCAGGCAGTTCTGCTAACAGACACCCCAAAGTACCCGGGCAGTGCTGCTGCACAACATCCAAATCTCATGACAGAAGTGTAAGGTCTGCATTTTTCCAGCAAGCAGTATAAAAATTGTCAGTGCTGCCCCTCCCATCACTCCCCAGTTGATGCTCATAGCTCCTCACCACCTAGAGACTCCTAAGGTCTGTCTCTCATTCCCAAGGGGGAGGATGAGATCCAGGGACCTGCGCTGGGCTCCACAGTCTGTGGCAGACCTGGGAACGAACACGCACTCTTCCTCTTGAGAAAGCACCATGAGACAAAGGCTGAGCCTTCACAGCATTTTCAACTGACAGCTGACTCGCCTGAATCCAGGGTGCATCCATGAAACAGCAAAGTAACACGACTACAAACAAACAACTCAAAGCAGTGAAAATATCAGAGATTTTTCGTAAGGAACATATACCAGACTGTAAAGGGAAGTCCTGCTGAAACTCTAATAACACCACTTGCTCGAAAAGCCTTTATCTGTAATGTTGCTTATCACAATAGAGTGTAAATATCCACTAGGTGCCAACAACAGGCTTATCCCCAGACCCTCTCTTCGACCATGTAGAGGACAAATGCACAAAATCAACCACAATTTGTATAAACTTCCTGTAACTCAGTAAGAAAAAAAAAAAAAAAAGTTTAGAAGCATGAAGGGCTGTTCTAGGACTTTAATCTTTAGCTCGAGGGAAACCAGAATAAACTAGGAGCTAACACAGTTAAAGGCTTTAACGAAAAAATCTTAATGTAAAAATTTCATCGCCTGATAAGGAAGTGGGTTAGAGAGTGGAGGCTGACAGTCTCTGATCCAGGCTGATCTACTGTCCTGAGCTGTCTGAAGGGAACAAGATGCCACAGAAACACAGCCAAACAAGTGAATGTCTGAGCAGATTGCAGTAATCAAGCCTGATAATTCCCGAGGTATATGCTGCAAACATGAAGTTATTGTATTACAAATAAAACTGCAGCTTGCACGTAGCCTGCACAGCTTTTGAGAGACTTACTACATGAGGAAAGTACAGAGCCCTGTCATTCACAGTGGTTAGCCCAAAACCTTCTCGTAGGGACAACTGCAAAGGGGCAAACACCCCATGGAAGGAGTATTTGCAACCTTGTGTGTCTGTTTTCCTGAGGCAGAGAGAGAAGGTGGTGCTGACACCCCACTGGCAGCACCTTCAGATCAGGGATTCTATCTGCAGCAGCTTTTGGAGGGAAGGAATGCTTCTCTCCTCTGATAGATCTGATCTGTTCTCACTTTACATGCCATGAAGCTGTTCTATTTTATCAATTAAAATTCCCCAAACTACTGCTTCGTTGTAAAAAAAAAAAAAAGAAGCTGTGCATTTTTGGAAGTGTAGAAGGGTTCTAAACAAAGTCAAGAAGTGTTCGACATATCTCCGAATTTGAAAATGTCCTTTTCTTCACACACCCTGTTTCAATCCCTTAGGTTTGACAAGAGAATATTTTATTACTTTTTTCCCCCTGTATTGTGTGAGCCACCCTAATGCAGATCACCTCACAGACCTTCTCTCTCCCCTTTAACATTCCCATAAGGGCTCCGATGCAGTTGCACTTTTCAGATCCATGCTCGTGTATTTTTAGCTCTCCCTTAATTTGGCAATAAGAATACCTTGCAGCTTACTGTCAGCCAGCTTTTCACAGGCTGCGGTTTAAGTACTCATTTATTTCCTAGGACATGGGAAGGGCCTTTTCAGAGGCTGACAGCATCCCCAAACCCATCCAAACTGCTCATTCCTGAAATATCAGGTGGCAGTGCACAGCACTGCTGCCTGGCTGCCTTCCTCTCCCCCTCCCCCAGGAAAGCAGAGCTTATGGAGCACTTTCAAAACATCACACAATTCCCTAAGTGCTACACCCAGGCTGCAAAAAAAAAAAAAAAAAAAAGGAAAAAAAAAAAAAAAAAAAAAAAAAAAAACCCAGCTTTCCCTTCAGTTCTGCAGAGTTCTACCCATGCTCTGCATCACAGAGCAGATCTGTTCTCAGAACTGAGAAATTTCAGTGCCTAGTCTGTCACTGTCAAACAAACCCTTTTTATTTCACCCCAATATGCTTTCAAGGGCTTCCTCTATCCTTCCCTCCTCTCCCTCCCTTCCTCCACCCCCAGTCCCCAGGACACTGCACATAAACTGCAGAGCTGTGGCAGGAATAAGACTTCTTCATCCCCATTCACCATCTTTAGGGTTTTTTGAAGGGAGAACTTAAAAACCTGACTTGCAGGTTTTCAGATTTCTCTCCATCTCCCCAAATAAGTTCGATGCAACTGACTCCCCTCCCTGTTTATTGTTATTATTGTGTGATGAAACACTGTCAACTGATTTGTAACTATGATTTCATGATAAAGAGGAATGGTTGCAGGAAAAAGCTAAATTAGGCTCCCGGGGAAGGCAGAGAAGCAAAAATCCATCTCACTCAAATCATCGCCCTTCTCAAAAATCAAAGGGAATGAAGATTTGATGTAATGAACTATATTGTGTTAGTGATTTAGAAGCATCTGTAAGTGGGATTAGTGCCTGAGGGTGCTGAGCATGGCATGAGACACCCAGAACTCAGCTCTTGTTTGTGGTACACGCAGTCCTTGGGAGGAGGTGTTGGATATTATGCACTGCATCTCTTACAAACTTTTAAAGACCACTCTTCCCCCCTTTTTAACGAGCATGCACACAGTTCTACCAAAGACAGTAGCACAAACAGCACAAAAGGGCAAACTTGCCTCTACATAGCAAAAAAAAATTGAAAAATCAGTTTGGAGTAAATTAAGTATTGGGTGCATCAGTCTGTAAAAGCAAACTGACAGACAACATGCAGTCAACAAGAGAGTTAGGGGTCTAGGAGAAGATAAAAAGAATACTTTGCTGGTGCTTTCCCACTCTGTAGCTTCATCCTAAAAGCATTCAGAGCTCCAGTAATTCAGGGCAACGCACACAGACTCGGGGAAAAAAAAAAAAGTTCACGTTTCAGAAGCTAAGAAACATTTCAGAACTCATATGTAACACATCAGGAGTCGTAACTAGTTTTAGATTGGCATGTAAATTGTTCAGTGGAAAATTCTTATTGCCTCCGAGACCCTGCTATTCTGAGTTATTTGACAGTTTAAGGGAAATCATAATTAAAAAAAGAGACATAAATAATAGCCTGTGCAGTGTGGTGCACAGAAATAAGTGGAACCATTTCATTTAAACTCTGGTGAGCTTTTAATTGCCTGGATTGCATTGTGAAGCAGCCTAACGGTTGATTGCCTCCATTATGCTCTCTTGTTCTGTGCCATTCATCCGCACAGTCTCAGCTTCTGTAGTTAACACAACAAAGTAACCGCAACTCCATAACACTCGGGGGTTTTTTAAAAAATAAAACTAAGGATTTCAGCACTCTGAATGTAGCCTCTTCTGTATACTTTTGAGATAATTTTCCATGGTATATAACTGAACTTCACCTCCTGCCCCTTCTTCTACAGAGGAATCTGCTTTTTTCTTTATTATTTTTGATTTTTTTTTTCCTTTCTAAATAAAGGATGTGGGTTGGGAAGGAGGGGATGAAAAAGAAAGAAGGAGAAGAGAAGAGGTTAGGCAAAAAATAAAAATGGGAATGCAGTCCCATAGCTGGGAGCAGTGATACAGATTAAAAGAATTTGGCCAACATGGCTAGACGATTGCCAAGAGACACCAAACAAAAGATTTCTCTTCTTCTTTCCCCTTCCCTTTTTGAAAGCTAGATTGGGCCTAAAAGCTTGTTTCTCTCTGTTCACTGGCCCAGAGCATCCCTGCAGGCTGTAGCCCCCTAAGGGACAACACAGCAAATAGATGTACCCAGATCTCAGGGACTGGAGCTGCTGAGCTGTGTTCCTACCCCTGGCGTGTCCCCCCCATCTCTCTCCCCCAGCTCCCCCCCACCACTCTCCCCCTCCTTTTTTAGAGCAGTGGTGCTGGGAACCAATTTGATTCCCTTTTTCTCCAATGCAGCTGCAAGGCTCAGAGATACTGACATTTTTCCACTCTTATCAGTTTAATTACAGTTACCATGGCAGCAAAGTGCTAGTGCTTGGCAAAGGCCAACAAGAGATTTGCAAGACTGAGTTCAATTTTGATGCAGCTCACATGCAAAATAAAATAATAATAATAATAATAATAATAAAGAAACATATACTCCGCAACAAAGAACCCCTTTTCGGAGTTAGACGCTCGAGCCTTTTATGCCAATTCCTTTCCGAGCATCACAGGGACGGGGAGAGGGAGGCGTCGGGGACAGCACGTCGCGATGTTTGTTGCACCGAGCAAAACGAATCGGTTTAAAGAGCGGTCCTACAGAGCTGTCCTAGGAAGCGGTGTTCCGGCTCTCCTCAGAGCACACGCTGGCACAGCCGCCGGCCGCGGTGGGGATGGAAGAGGAAGGAGGGACCCCCCCGCCTCCCCCCGGGAGCGCACCGCTGCGCGCCAGCGCCGGCCACCGCCGCCTTACCAAAACTTTTCTCCTTTTTCTGCATGAGTTGAATTACGGGCGCCTGGAGAGCTCCTTCTCATTGAAGCACCAAATCCCGGCAAAAGTAGCAAGTGCTTCCTCGGCTCGGGTCAAGTGAGCGGGAGCGCGGCGCGCCGCAGCGGGGGCGGGGGGCGGCGGGGCTGGGGCTGGGGATGAGGATGAGGATGAGGATGGGGGGGACGGCACACCCCGAGCTGCCGGCCCGGCTCGGCGGTGGCGAGCGACAGAGCCACATGCTCCCCTAACTCTGCCGTAAGCCTATAATCCCAGCGGTCTCTTAGCTTTGTTGTAACAAATGGGTTTGATTAAACTGTCACATGCGGCGTTAGCATACCGTATCGCGCTGGCTAGGCAGGGAGAACGGGCGGGGGAAGAGGGGAAAAAAAAAAAAGAGGAGAAAAGAGAAATGCTCGCGGACAGAAGTAGCGCTGCCCAACGCCAGCCTGGCTGCCCTTCCCTCTCGCGGGTCCGGGAGAGGGAGGATGCGGAGCCCGGAGCCCGCAGCCCCGTACGCGTCCCTGCCGCCCCCGGCCCGCGCTGCCCCCCGGGCTCCCCGCCCCGCTCCTGCCTCCGCTCTGCCCAAAGGGTTAACCCTGCACCGAACCGGCTGCAAATTAAACTGCTGTACGGGGAGGCTTGTGGATTAAAGCCGGGGAGTGGGAAATTAACCGGCTCCCTTGATAATTGAGAGCATGTTTCGAGAAGCTCTGGAAGAAGCAAGAATAATAATAACAATAATAACGGGGAGGGGGGTAGTGGTGGGGCTGCAATTCATTGTTAACTTTGACTGCTATTTCTCGAGACATACAGTCGGATGGGTTTCGCTCAGCATCCTCTGCTTGCATGTATTTCATGTCTCATCATAAAAATAATGAAGCCTCACATGATTTAAACAAAACAGTCTCAGCAGAGCTGCAGCTCGAGTGAAAGTTGCAGTGCAGGGATGTGTGTGTGTATTGCAGCCCCGGCTTATGACTCAGAGAGGGAGAGAGAGAGAGAGAGAGGGAGAGGGAGAGAGAGGGAGAGTGATGCAGGCACACATACACAAATGACCCAAAGCTTATGTACACAGTTGCCTCACTTACCTTCTCAATTAAGCGATACAGGGGAGGCAGTTCAATAAGCACAGTGGCTGCTTTGTAGCTCTTCTCCTTGGAAAAGGTCAAAAAGAAGCATTGTTTGGGGAAAAAAAATAAAGAGGGGGTGGGAGAGATGGGGAGGGAGATCGCTATTCTTTAAGTTTAAAATAATGAGGTCCTCAAGGATCCGCCAAGTAATTGTGTTGACCGCATCCGAGCTACAGGTGTCCTCCTTTTAGTATCTTGCAGTCCAAGGCTGTCTGTCTCCGTCCTGGCTGAAGACAACTTACCTAAAGCAGCGTGTGAGGAGCCGAGTTGAATGAAGTCAGGGCTTTATCAGCTGCAAAATGCAATCCCTTACCAGCCAGACATAATACAGCGAAAGAAAAGGTCACTCAGTTATTACTGAGCCAGCAGAGCCCGGGCAGCTCTTGTGGAAGACCACAGAGAAGCAGCTCCCTTCCGATTTAAGGCTATTTACCTCTCTCCCCCTCCACCCACCCAC
>WAAE01016091.1:150539-193039 GCA_013400495.1 Nicator chloris
CTTGGGAAAGATTTTGTCACCCAGTGGTTTGTTTTCACTATTATGTGTGATAAGGCAGACAGGCGAGATAGCGAGGATGCAACCAGGGAAGGCTGTTGTCAGTTTAAAAAGGAAAAAAAAAAAAATAAATAAAAGTGCAGACCCTTCAGAGCTGATGATGTGCCTAATCCTTCAACTTCAAGTGGGCCTGCTTGCGGAAGCCAGGGTGACAGCTCAGCCCCAGCGCTTGACGACCGAGTGACATCACTGGGATTTTGAGTTGTGAAAACGCCGTCGTAGCAGCTGTATTGATTTTGGGGTCCAATCCTACTTGTCCCGAGGTAAGCCATCCCAGTGAGGTCAGTGGGACTGGTTTTTCCAAACGAGGATTGCTCACACCAGCAAGGGTTTCGAGGCAGCAGCATTAAATCAATACAGCAGTGGCGTTTCCTCGCGCCGGCTACCGAGCCAATGGGTTTTACACACCTCTCACCCTGACTCTGCCAAGTGAGGGCTTGGGAAGGGAGCTACTCACAGACAGAAGCAGTTGTGAAAGCGAGCCTTTTTTTCTTTTTTTTTTCTTTTTTATGAAAAAGTGCACCCATGTAAAACTAGCTGTTGTGCTTGTAACAGATTATACAGAACACTGAGGAGTGATAAATAGAGTCATGTATCTTGTATCAGACTCGAGACTGCAGCATAGGAGTCACTGAAGAGCATTATCAGAAGTACAGCAAGATCGTTTAGAGGTTGAAGAATTAAAATTAAAGAAAAAAAAATAAAAGATTGTCCATTCAACCTGCACATTTTGAAACCAAGACGTGATGGAAGTATTTCAGTGATTTTTTTTTTTCTACAACATAAATTTAAAGTATAATTTAAATAAATCTCCTAAATTTAATCTAAGAAAGATGAATGTAAGTGTTGCAACTTTTTTATTGACCTTCAATTATCAGTTTCAAGTATTTTTCTAACACAGAAGATGGAAATTCAGGCGTTCAGCGTCCAAAGATCAATCAAGAAGGTTCTAATAGTGGTGAGAAATGTTACTTTTTTTTTCTTGGTTTCTTTTCCATTTTAAAATCAGTGATAATCTTGGATCTTGTCATCAGAACTTAGTGAATAGGTGCAGAATTTTGCACTGAAATCGTTTGTCTTTGCTCTTTAGCAATGAACACTAATTGTAGCACAACCCCCTTTTAAGATATTTGGCAAATAAATTATGACCCTTTTTACAGGTTGGATCAAAAGAAAAACTCCATGAAGTCCCACTGAAGTCACTGAGACTTTGGGCAATGGATTGAGCTACACGTTGGACCAGGGCCATGTAGGAATTGCACAAAATGAAGGCACTCACATAAACAGAATGTAAAAAAAAAATATATAAAAATATCAAACTGTGGCTGATGAAGAGTATTTCACAAAGATCACTCTCAGGAAACTAGTGGTGTTAGAGAAATTAATGTCTCCACCAATAATATTTTTTTAAACATTTCTCCTGATAGACAATTTATTCAGTTCCTTAAAAGGTTAAAATTTAGGTGGGGAAAAGAAGAAGAGAAAGGATAAAAAGCCCATCTGGCCTTAAAAAAAAAAAAAAGTGTACCAATTTTTAACCCAGGGTTGAAAACTGCCAAGTTATAATAAACACCTGGAAACCTGGGTTTATAATGGAAACTGCTAGTGACCTCTGGTTGCAATGAAGCCTGGACAATAACAATTTACAGAGCAGCTGAAAGTCATTCATAACCAACTGAATAAACTGACTCTGAAGTAGGAGAAGCAACAGTGTCGGTGAGAAGGCCGTTCAAAGACTAACGCGGCAACCGGCGAGATTTTCATAGGAAAAAAATTAAAGCCTTGCCAGTTTTCTAAATGGCTTTTTCGGGCATATTGCCACCTCCTGCCACTCCCCCCTTCCCTCCCTTGGAGGATATCAAAACACAGGCAGCTTGTTCTTTCTAAAGCTAAATTCCACAAACCGCGGTTTCGATCTCAACAAAGTAATCACTGTGATGGTACGAGGGCCTCACCTACAGAGCCCGGCTGGTCTAGGGACTGGCTTCAAGTTTCTCTTTCACAATTATTATACCCTTTGTCATGCTGTGCATTCTCTGTACACACCCTTTGAAAAACAAAACAAAAGGACATCCATAAATAAAAAGTGATCGCTTATGTTCAAACCCTCCCTGTCAAGTCCTAAACGGGAGACACCATGTGTAAGGAGAGAAAGGAAACTTAAAATGCAGTGTGGCTTATTGTCCCTACAGAAACAACTCGGGACAAAGTTTGCCAAAGTACTTCAGAGGTTTAAGAAATAATCCTATTTTCAAAGGTCAGTTAAGAAATAATGGGTCTGTCCATCCACTTGCAATGAAACCTATGCCTTGGAGGTCAATGGGAATCCACACAGAAAGTGGAGTTAAAAAGCTCTATGAGTCTCTATGGGATCTGAGTGCAGTTTTCCCCTTTTTTCCAAGGTTTGGCTTACTGCTACAGAAGACCATTTCTAACTTGCATTTCTTTTAAATGCTGGAGTAATGAGTATACACCTTAAGCGTCTGTATTCTCTTCAACTAAAATCTCCCCTTCAAAGCCCCCTTCCCAAGAAACATCACAGATTTCTGCCTTTT
This sequence comes from Nicator chloris, assembly GCA_013400495.1. Classification (NCBI taxonomy): domain Eukaryota; kingdom Metazoa; phylum Chordata; class Aves; order Passeriformes; family Pycnonotidae; genus Nicator; species Nicator chloris. The sequence continues at coordinate 153,152 of WAAE01016091.1, forward strand.
GTTTAGATCTCTTCAATTCTTTCTGAACCCTAGCAGTAAGTGGAGCCCTCAGCTGTGAGCTAAGCAGGCAATATGGTCCCTGTCCTTCAATAATTTCAGGCTCTTCTGTGCAGGATCAAGACTGATGCCTACAAGTTTCACAGACTCCTCAGCTGAGAAAATTCAGCTACTAATACCCAGACTCAGAGTTTTATGAGTGATTAAGGGTTGGCACACACAAGCCCACCAGTCTGGGCCATAGTTACCCAAAATGTAGGCTTCTGATAAGGCAGAAAGGAGATTGGGATTTGAGGAACTCCTTGCTGCCCAAGGCGTTGCAGTCTGGGAAGTCGAGCACAGAATCCTCTGAGGACTTGGTGGAAGCACTGAAACTCATGGCTCAATTTGTGCCCTCTGCAGAAAAGAAACAGGGTGGGAATGCTTAACTGTAAGTGCAAATGAGGGCCAAGATAAGGATTGTGTGTGAAAGATTGTTTTAGAAAATATCGTGCGAGGGGTCGTTCTTGGCACCATCTTTAGGGATATAATGCCACCTACTGAGTAGCCACCAGTGCAGCCTGGAGCTCCCAGGCTTTTCCCAGGGGATCCATAGTTCTGTATTTATCCAAGCTTGACCCCACCTAACACGTGAGAAGATCAGAGCCCCAGCAACTGGGACGGCTCTAGGCTGTTTGCCAATAATTATCAGTCTTTATCAATGGATTTATGAGAATTACCAGATTTGTATGCACCTGGTACTCTAGTAGAGAAACAGCTATGCCCAATTTTCATTTTATTGCAGGGGGAACCCCATACCAACTGCTTTGAAAAGTCTCCTGACCATCACCATGCATTATTTCTCCCATGGACTCAGACACTCGATGAGGATTCAACAAGACTCTCTGGTAAGAGAAGACGAGGAGTAGCAGAATGAAGAGATGAGAATTAGAAAATCCAACAGTTAAGAACAATTCTTGTGTAAAGACCCCAGACTGATGCATGCCCTAGGAAAAGCATGCTGTAGCACAGTCCTGAAGTAAGAACACATACCATTAGTCCAGCCATGGAACAAGGGCTCATTCAGTTATGAAACATCCCATTTCTTCAGTTTTAGGCCTTATATAAGCTAGCACCTTCAAACCCCAGAAATAATACAAACCCTGTGTTGTTTCCTTCCTCCTTGTGGTGTGCTTACTTAGATATGCAAGTCATATGTAAGTCATTCACAAAGAAAGTTCAATTCAGTACTTCAAAATCCTCATGAGAGAGAGGGATTCACCCCATCTCAGAATGACAAAGCTAAACCACTGACACTGCAGCTTTCAACAGGACCTACCCACTTCAGGCAGCTAACATTTCACAACTCTCTTTTCTTTTTTTTTTCTTTCTTTCTTTCTTTCTTAAAACATTTGGTATCTCATGGTTCTTTATATGCTGAAAGCACTGTTCCTAGTCATTTCAGGTAGGAGTATTTGGCACCTTTGCCAACCTGACCCCAGGTGCCTTGCATCAGGAATTCACAAACAAAGAGCACACAGTTAGTAACTGTACAAAGGAATAAAAGAGATTGAATCCTATTTATTTTTCAGCAATAAAAAATGGAGACTTTGACCAGAAAACTATCCCTGTTTTTCTGTTGTGATACCTTGTGTTAATCAATTTACATTTCTTGCGAAATGTAAGATACAGATCCTGTAGATCTGTTAGCCTTTTCCACCATAAAGTGGGTTTTTTTTTCCCAGGGTAATTTCTCTCATGCAGTGAATTAGGCAGGTGATTGTGTTATTAAAAGCTAAAAGCAGTGTAATAATTTGTATTCATAAGGGAAGTAAATGGAGGTTGTATGTAAATGCAATAATACTGGTATTTCCTGTGTGGAATACCAGTATACTTGGCTTTTCATCACAAATATTTTTAATTTAGCTCCTCTATTGGAAACCCAAAAAGGGGGGTAAAATAAAAAAGTCTAAAATAGCGAATGACGTGGAGTTTGAGATTGTTTAAAGCAATTTTGAATCTTCAGACTGTGGACCAGAACAGCACTGACAGAACAGAACAGCCAGTGGTACAGCCAGCAATGTGCTGCCCACTTCCCTGATGGTTTCCCTTGCTGTAAACAATGCAGGATTCCTAAATTTTGCCTGTACCATTGTCTTCCTTACATTTTCTCTTATGTAGGACTTTCCTGCTCCTTTTTGACTGCTGTCTTCATCTGCCTTAGCTCACCTAGCTGTCTCTTGGTGCTTTGCTATTTCTCTTTCATGTCCCGCAGCTCTTCTCCCTTTAATTTTTTCCCCTGAAAGGCTGAGCTAAGGGGCTCAGCAGAGCTTTGAATCCCCTTCCCTAAGAGCTTGTGGGGCGCCTAGGTGGGGATAGGTGAGAAACACGGGGAGTTTGCTCTCAGGCCATGGGCATGGCCACAGGGCAGCCCAGGCAGACAGGAGGAAGAAGAACAGGGAAAGGATTAGAGCGTTTAAGTGGCAGCTGAATCTTGGGAAAATATAAAAGTTAATCTCTGAAGTCTCTCCTGATGCATATGAACCAGAATCCCTGGGAGGCTCTTAACTTTGCCAAATTTGGGCAGCTTTTCACAGGGATGTAAGAGCTCATATCCCTAAGGTGAGGGTGATTTTTTTTTTTTGTGTGACCTTTTACATCCCACTCAAAAGAAGGAGACAGTAGAGATTCACAGTCAGGATTTTTTTTTTTTTAAACTATGGACAAAACAACATGTTTTTCTCCTAGCTCTTTGTTCTCAGAAATAGCTAAGCAGTTTTAACTGAAACTCAGAAAACAAAAGGGGAGGAAGGGAAGCCTGAGGCAGACTTCTGCTGTAGAAAATTTCAGTGCAGATTCTGGGAGTCTGGCAAAGCTAGAAACAACTGAAAATAGAAGTTTAAAATAGAGTGCATTAGGTACCTTTAAATTATAGACACACAGAAACTGGTGTATAGAGCTGTGGCTGTTTCATTGTTTCCAGCCCTGGATTGGTGTTCTCAGATAAATTAGAGGAAATCTGCTGCATTCATGGCATTTTTTCTCTTTGAAACTGAGTCTGCTAACTAAGGCACTTAGATATTAATTTACATGTCAAATTAAGTCATGATTTATAAAAAATTAAAACAAACTGGGACTATGCACCTTCAGGCCATGACCCAAGATGGGCAGCTGTCTCTCTGCTGAACCTCCACCTCGTCCACTTTTAGGCACTGTGCAGATATCTGCAAGACCTCTGCTCTGCTGCTGTCCACACACCTTTGAGCAGCATGAGAGGGTTCTGTGCTTTGTGCCTCCCCTCAGTGTCCCTTTCTCTGGGCACAGACTGCAGAGCCTGCCCCTGACACCGAATTTCAGAAGGGTTTTCTCCACTCACACTTCTGAAGGGCTACGTCTCCGGCTCCCACGGCACCATATATCATAAAAACCTTTGGAAACCCAGGAGTTCACTGCCAGCTGCATGTGAAGTTTGTGAGGCTACTCTGGAATTTTAAATGCTTTTTTGCTCGGGAACAAATGGGACAGTAAAACCGTGGAGTAATAACCAGAATAAGGTCACCGTATAAAGATCCTCTTGAAATATGAAATTTTAAGGAGAGCCTGTACGTGTTTGTTTGAACGAGAGCTTCAGAGTGAGAGGTGGACAAAGTGTGGATTAAGACCTATGTAAGGAAAAGGCTGTAATTCTAATATTAATTAGTTTCTGCATAATTAAATATTTCTCATTTTGAACAGTGGCTGTGAGCTCCCTCTGTCCTTGGCAAAGTTTAAAGTCTAATTTTATGGCTTTGACTCTTCTCTGGTACACTGTAAGTACAAGTACGTATTAAGCAGATTTTTTTTACTTTTCTCAATGTAAATAGTGCTCTGAAAGTGAATCACTTTGCTTATTGCAAGCTGTTGGATGATGATTAGAGAAACAATGCTTTTCATCACTAAAATATACAAGAGTAAAGAGTTGACAACACTGGGAAACGTCCACCTTTCTTAGACTTTGATGTTTGGCACCTTGGCAGTCTGATACCAGTTTTATGGCTGTAGGTTATTAACAAAATTGGATTATTTCCAGAAGTTTATGAAAGCTGATACATTTTCAATTGTCTAGACTTTGGTAGGCAACCTTAGGTTATGTTCTGCCAATGAAAGGTGGGTTTTGTGTTAATCAACCCTGCCCCACCTCAGCACAAAATCTGTGTAGTCATGTTAATTTAATGAAGTAATCTGACCTGTAATCTGGGCTTTGCACACAGTTTTTTTGCTGTCATACACAAATCAGTTTGCACGAGTGGCACAAACTCTGGTGACACCCAACTCTTTCTCCCTATTTCATGTCACCTCAGTGGGTGTTTGAGACAAATGTGTGGAAGGCAACAAAATAGTGAAGGTTTAGCCCAGGCAAAAGTGGCAGTGGTGAGAGTAAACTGGGAAAAAGAAACAGGCAGGTTCTCAACACAGAAGTTTCTTTGAGAAACAACTCAGAATCAGAGGCTCCAGGTTGTGGGCTTGGACTTGTTTTAGTCTGGACCTCACAAAATGCCTTTGAGAGATCACTAAAATATGCTTCTCATGTGGTGGGGATTTGAATAGCGTACCAATTTCCTTGGATCCTAAGAACACTGGCAAAAACCTGACCCAGTGCCCATCTCAAGCCAGAAGATGCTCTTCAGTCTCTCGTAGCTAAAGGATGGCAGCTGCCTAAGCCCCACGTGCACCTTTTCCACTTTGCTGCTTGGGTGTTTGCCAAACGTGTGTGACCTCCACCTTAAAATGGTTCAGACACTGGCTCTAGTGCAGACTGTGACTATCTGGCTGCAGGATGTCACACCTCTGCTCTTTGCTGCTCGAAGCTGGGTGAAAGTTGTTGAAAATTATCTCAGCTGGTCCTTTTAGCAGGCTATTTTTTAGGTATCTGTGTGTTACCATGCATATCATCTGCAGAGATGCATAAATGATCGAGCTTCTCACTTAATAGAAAGGAAATGGTGATAGGGGGTTTCCATGAAGATTCTTTGATTTCAGAATTTATTCTCCCTGAGGTCCAAAATAGCCCAAATTTAACTTTCAGAACATGCTGCATAGCTATTTTTTGCTGAGCTTTTGCTGAGGGTTGAAGAGCATGAGGCAAGCTGGGAATTTTTTTGTGATTCTGGGCTGATTTGATTTATGTGGGCAGGGAGTTATTTGGACTGAGCAAGTAATTTTGTTTGTTATGAATATTTTTAATTAGTTATAAGCCCTCAAAACTTTGGATAAAGACATTTTGTTTATACTTGGGAGAAAAATGAATGAAGTAGATTACATATTTAAGCCTTTTTTGTAATGATTTACTCTTCCTTGTAATTGTGTGTAGTGAACAGATTATCTTTTATTTTATGATTCAGTTTTCCTTTAAGTGCTTCTTCCCCTTTGCTGCCACATCAGAGAGAATCTGTTGAATTTAATTGGGCTCTCCTTAGGCTCATGATCTTGCTTGCCAGATCAGTTTTATGAAATTCTCTTCCTTTTTTGGGAAAATGAAATGATTTGTGGTTTTGGCTAAAAGAGTTCTGATCAGCCTCTCCAAATTCTGAGGGCTACTCCTTGGCAGAGCAGCCTTGTAATGCTTAAGAGACCCATCCCTTGGCAGGGAAGCAGGAGGGATGGATGCTTGTATCCTGAGAGAGATGTTACACTGTGTGGAATTCCACATTCCCTGGATATGTCAGATTTGTGAAATACTGCTTAGGGGAAAATGATCGCAAAGAGATCGCACAGTTCATTCTGGCACTTTTTAAACAAAAAAAACAAAACCAGGAAACTGCACAAATTAGCAGAATATTTGAATATGCTACTGTCCATCCACCTCTTCTTGCCAGGGTGAGACTGTTTCTAACCTAGCATAATTCAGTGTTGTTTGGTTTAATGAATCAATGCTACATCTCTCATAAATAAATCTTATTGTCTCCTCCCCTTTCTCCATACAGTCAGTCCTTGCTTCTGCTCATCCCACTTAAACCATCCAAATCAAAACAAACATGAAAATATTTCCCTTTAATTAGTACTTTTATTTAGCTTGCACTTCTTTCACCTTTCAGTTGTCAGTAATGTGCAAGAAGATGAAAACATAGAATAGAATGGAATATTTGGGCTCATATGCTGGCTTGTGCTGCAGAAACTTTGTGAGAAATGACTACCAGCAGTCTGGTGATGTGGGTGTACCAGCATCCAGACTACAGGTGCTCATTTTCATGTTTGTCCATGTGGGTGGGTTTCTGGAAGCAACTCAATGACTTAGAACTAGAACTCCTAAATTGGATTATCTTTTTAATTTTTTTCTTTTTATTTCTTAATCCCCCAGTTTTCTCACTCCACCTCTAATACAGGCTGGATCCAAACCTCAAATGTTGGCATTTTTAACCACCGGTAGCAGGGTGAGGAATTCAGATTGCTGCTTTGTCTGTTCAACCACTATAGAAATTAAATCTATTTTAAAATTATATCTATCATGTCTATATTTGTTATGTGACCTCAATAATTTAAGGATTTTTTGTTGATTCTGCTTATTCTGTCCCTGGATTAGCTTTATTTCACCTTTGCAGACATTTGTGTCTCAAAGGTAAAAAGTCCCACAAATTGTCTGCGTGCAAAAAAAAAGGAAAAAAAACCCCACAGAACATTTAAATCAAAGAGAACTAATTTGCACAGAATCACATAAGGAAATTTATTCAGGTGAGCTGGCAAGATTTTACAAATAAACTTCCCAAGAATAGTTCTCTTTGGCTCCATCCTTCACAGTGATATAGGAAGCAGTTTAAGGAGATACTGCTTTTCCTTTTGGGGGGTGTAGGAAAAGAATATGAGAGTCCAAAAAGTAATAAATTAACAACGTGAGCTTTTTCGGAAAAGAGTAATTTGCATTTCCATAATTTTAAATTATACTGGGTGACACTGGAGAGCAGCTTCTGTCCTTTGTCAGCTGCTGTGGATGGGTCGTACGTAAAGATCAGGAAAGCTTTCAGAGTCTGAAATGTTGTCTCCTCCTTCTCAGATCAAATCTTGCCATTTAGAGTGTGGTCAAGTCTTCCTCCCTGTGGTTCTCTGATAATTTGGGAATTGTGGCTTTTTCCCTGTCCACAGAGGCAAGCTGGGCCAGAGCTGAGACCAGTCAGAGCTAAAATATTTGAGGGTTGTTTATATTTGTGGGACTTTTTTCTTGCTTTGCCTTTTTCTTCCCTGGACTATTTCCTAAATGACTCTGAATATTACAGAATCTTTATATAATCCTAGGAAGAACCTATTCTGGATTATTTAATTCTCAGAAAACCCCTCAAAAATATCAATGTGTGAACAAATATGCTATTACCTTATGTAGACACCTGTAGAAAGAAAGTAAATATATGAATTCATGCATATCATGTAAAACTTAATCTGAAATTAGGGCAGATCCTGATAATGAGAGAAATGTCTTTCCCCTTCTACTGAGAATAGATATCTGATCTGACACATTTTTTCTTTTTTAAAAACACCAGGTTCAATTTATTTCCTGTGACAGAAGAAAAATGGAGTCCATCACATCTATCAGAGTGAGCCATTTTTAAGAGATTTTTAAGTAAATGTACTTCTGGATATTCTCTGAAAGTGAAATAACAAGGATGGACAGGAAAAAAAGGGGGGGGATGATTCTAAAAGCATCTTATTATAGTTTTAATTTATATGGGCTTTGGTGCTAATGATTCATTAGGTTATGCCCTTTAAATGGTCTTGTCTTGAAAATGCCAACATTTTGAAGCAGACTAGAATATATTTCTCAGACATCAGATATTGCACTTGTTATTAAGATAGGCTTTTATATATATATTTTTTTTTTAAATTTAAGAACACCTTGTAAATTATACACGCTGCAGAACTTTTGCAGTTTTGCTTTGTGCCTCTGGACTGACTGGGGGAGGTAGTAACACTCTGAATTAATGTCTGTGTTTCATTAGTTGGAGTAATGCTGTGGTGATGAGAGATCTTCAAGGCTGGAAAAGATGAACCTGCATTCCCATTTCAAGTCCCAGCTACTTACAAGACACAGGGAGAAGCAGGAAAGAACTGGCATACTCAGGACTTTGAGAGATCTAATATAGGGTCTGACGGGTTACTTTTATTTTTGGGGTTTCTGGTCTTAACATGAGTTAGCATTTTCCTTGTTGCCTTTGTGTCAAGTGTTCCAACAGTTTGAGGAGGAGGCTTGCTCCCCTGCCTTACTTTTCACAGAGATTGTATTTTCAGTGCTGACCTTTCTCAGTATCCCTGTAGCTCCTGGGAGCTGTGGCCACAGGACACAGCTGCCCTGTGCTGAGCACTGCACAAACCCACAACAGCTGTGGGCGTGGGCAAAGGGGAGGGAAAGAGAAAACATCTCTGAGCATGGTTGTTTAATCTTGAAGCAAGGGTTTTTTTGGGTGCCTTGGGAAGGGTTTAAAAGAAGGAAGGTAATTGGCATGGCTTTGTGGGTGTTTGCAGAGAACTCTTTCTAAACCTATGTGTAATGGGCCATTAGAGAAAGCATGCACTGGCAGCCTGGAAATGTGACAAGTGTCTTATAAACAAGAACGCCGTGCCCTGATGGTGAAAGAGAAATCACAGTGTAGGGGGAAAACAAACAGCTCCTGTCTGACACAGCAGAAAGGAGGAACCAAAGAGCACAGTGAGAGAAATTACGTGGGCCCATCCTAAAACAGCGGAATTCAGATAATGGACTTCACAGCAGCCTTTTGCATGAATATAAAGTTTGCACAAGGTCAAGGCCAGAGGGAAAGAGAGTTGGCATAACTGGGAAGTAATTGACATGGATGTACAGCAAAGTGGATCTCAGGTCTGGGAAGGAGTCTGAACGTGAGGGTTTAGAGCCAAAGCTGACAACCAAGTTACTGACCTTCTGATAGAACCATGGCCGTGCTCGCAGTGCTTGGTGACAGATGGAGGGTGGTGAGTCTGCAGTGGTGCTGACACAGCCATGAGAAGGAAACTGGGTCAGAGCCTGACTTAGGCAGGAGAGGAGGGGTCTAGAACACAGAACTGGTGGATTTGTGAACTGGTTGTCTACATTTCTTAAGAGAAAAGATTAATCAGAGGGACAGGTTGCCTTCACTGGAAGAAACAAAATAATCTGGGGTGGAAGATCACCTGTACTGGACGTTGTGAAGAGCACACGTGACACTGAAGAGTCAATAGTTTATAAAAAAAAATTAATACAGGTTTGAATCTGAAAAAATAATCTAGTAAGCTTAGACTACTTGCTGAGAATGCTTGCATTCATGATGGTCAGGTCACTAACTTCTGTAGCAATGACCATAATTTAGGATGTAATCTCTTATTCTGCGCTTCAGGAGTTTGGCTGCCAAGACTCTCTGTGACACCAAAAGCCAGAAGTGCATTGATAAAAATGAAACAAGGTAGAAAGTATGTAATTTCTCTTCCTTTTGTTTATTTTTCTTTTTGAGAATGAAGAAATGGGACACCTCAATGAACAGGAGGTATTAAAGAGGAAAGGATACATTTATTTCGGGTGACAAATGCAAAAATGCAATGAAGTTGTGATGCTAAATGTTAAGAGACTTGCTGAAGTTATTGACAACTAAATCAAACTATACATGCAAGATAAAACTAAAGCTCATCATCATAGAACTTAATCCAAAAGTCTTTTCCAGAAACATGATGTGTAGAGTAGGGACTGATTTTGCTGCAATGAATAATTATTTAAATTTAACCTTTCCTTCTGATTATTATTTGTACATAGTCTAAGTGTATTCATGGCTTCACATAGCTTTCCTACATCTCTGTTTCAGCATATGGGTAACCTGTGAACTAATGACTGTGAGTTTGGTTTCAAGTTCTTTCTATTTGCTTATGGCATAGGAGTGAATTTTTTTCAGACAGATGCTTGTAAGCTTTAGAATTAAATTCACAGTGAAACTTTTCATGATTAAAAATTCCAATTTCTCTCTGTGCTAATATTTTGTAAGAATTTATCTGTAAAATGGCTTGTTAAAGTCCTTGTAGGAAGAGTTTATAAGGACTGGCTTTGCTGTCAAAGACATGCTAAGGAAGTTCAAACAAAAGTTTCCAAATAGATTTATCCTTTACTGGTTCATCTTCTAACCCTTAGCATGACACTTACAAATCAGAAAGTACACATGAGTTAATGTCTTTTAGTTCTCTCTTTGGTAAAATATAATATTAGGATTGAATGCTAACAACCGATGGCTTTTTCCTTTTAATATCTTAATGTATACTATAGAGTCCCTTCACTTTTCCTTCTCCTTTTTCTCTGCTGCTTTTTCTCCTTTGTACACCCAAATCTGTTCTTCCCCTTGCTCTGTCTTGTCCTTATTTTTACTGTTATATTAGCACTGATTAAGAATAGATGCAGTGATGCTGGTGAATAACATGTCTTTTGACTTGTTTTTGCAAATAATTATTCTTCTATGGCTCTAATTATTTTGCATGTAATTCCATTTATAGAGTAAATTTTGGAACCTCTGCAGTGCTTGGACTTTGGGTGACATACCATGTGAGGGTATGCAGGACACCCAGAAGAGGATGGCCATCTCAGCAGGTGGAACAAAACTGGATAGAGCTGAACATCAAACACTATTCTGCTGATTCCAAAGTACAGTAACCACCAAAAATGCCCAGCTCGCATTAAGAGCATTATCTGTAGGTTCACACTGGGAACATGACAGAAACAAAATTGCTTCATTGACAATAAACTGTCTCTCATGACATTAGTGAACCTCTTGCATGGTTTTATTGGACACTGTTATGAAGCAGAGGTATGGAATGTAAAACAGTGAAGATGCTCCAAGGTAACATACAGGAGCACTAACTTTCTACCAGGGTGCTTGAGATACTTGGGGTTTTGCCATTAAAAACACCTACATCTACTTTACAAACCCAAGAAAATGCATTAAATGGCCTTTGCATTTATTTTGCACTGCTGGGGTTATGTTATTTGGAACTTTAGATACAATCATTGCATCTGCTGTATTTATCTGGCACAATATAGAACAGCAAAGAAACTAAACGTAGAAGCACAGAATAATAGAAGTGTGTTAGGGCCTCTGCTGGCACTTATTTAAAGCCTGGAGCCCTATAAAATCATGAGAGCACCAGTGTGATCATGGAGTTACTGATCCAAGTTGTACTAGGGCTCAGAGGGGAACTTCTCATTAGGAAGTGAATCCTCTGTGATCGTCAAAGTGAGGTTTTCCAAAGCATAAAGAGCTGACCTATAGTCACTGACTGCAGTGGGAATGGAGTCAGGCTGCTTCTGCAGATGGAATCCATATTTTTAAATGCACTGAACAGTCCACAATTAGTTCCGTTCCAGGAGTAGTGAACACTTGGCTTTTCCATTTCCATAATGCCTCTGTCAAATCCAGCACACAAACGAGTCGCTGCTAAGCAGGGTTTCCTAACATATGGCCAGTCTCGGGAGGTCACTCAAACATTAGCAATTAGCATGTTTTGTCACAATGCTGTTTTCAGAATGTACAGTTTAATTAGAAAAGGTAGCAGCGAAACAGTCAGCTGTTTAAACATCAGAAAGATACCTCAGGATATAAACTGGCTCGAGTTTATTATGACATGCGTTTTGACAAGGTAGGCTAGGAAACATTTCAGAAGTAGTTAAGTTACTTAGAAATGTAAGTCTCTGTGACTTTGAATTAATTAACCAGAAGGATTTTTAAAAGTTGCCTAGCTACCAAAAGTATTATTGCATAACCCAGTGTTTGGGTATGTCACTGTAATCTATCATGTATGTTTAACCTGTCCTGTGATATTACTGGGAGTTTATATTGCTTTCCTGATCTTTGACAATTATTTGGTTCTGTGACTCAGCTACCTGATCTGGGAAACAGTGTCTAAGAAGTAGGGAACCTAAATCCATAGGTAAATAGACAAATAAGTGCTCTGAGATTTTACTTTTGTTACCAACAGGAGGTGGACTCAGATAAACACAAATGCCTCAACAGTACAAGGTTTATGTCTGCATGGGAAGTTCCACTTCATCACATGTGATATATAGCCACAGATTTCTATACATAGACCTGTAAATCTACACATATGTGGGTAATTATGAATACAATTAATGAAACTTCATACGCAGAAGAAAACAGAGGAATTTTAAATGTATAGTGTCTTAGGGTTTTTTTTTGGGGGGGAAAGAGTATTGGGAAGAGTATTCTCAGTGGACTAGGATTTCCGATATGAAATTTGCCAGCAGTGTAAATAACTATTCCCAGCACAACATTAGACCTAGAATTTAATGTCATAACACAAGAGTGCTTTTTATTTTTTTTTTCCCTGTGTGTGTGGACATTTTGTTTTCCCATATCATGAACTTCCCTAAGGCTTGATTGAAATCAGTGAGGGTATGGGATCTTAGTATTTCTGAAAACTGGGCTCATTTCTGTTCATAAGTTCTTGCTTTCAAATAAATTTCTTTACAGATGCTTTTTAATAATTGGGGAAGATTAAATTAAGGTTTTTTAACATGTCTCTGTTAGGGAGTTGTAAACCTTTTGACAAAGGGAACAAAATCTCCTTGATATCTTTCCCATTTGCATTGTCACTTTCTTCCTCACTATGCCTGATTATACAGCCATAAATTGAGTAAAAATTTCCATTTTCCTAATTGGGTTATTGAGTGTCAAGCCTGTTTGCTAAAGATTGTAAAAGAGAAGGGTAATATTTGCATTTAAAAAAATACTCTCTTGCCTTCCCTTTGCTTTTCCCTTCTGCATTTGACCAGATTAATGAAAGACAGGAGAAGATCCTTCCTGGTTTTTTGCAAGCAGTGAGAGTTTGACTGCCTTTCAAGGGAGAAATTTTGTCCCATGTCATGTGCAACAGCCTATTGCTGGAACAAGAGTGTGGGTGAGGTGGGGGATACCTTGGGATTATTTTGTATGGAACAGGGAACTGAATTCTTCTGGGTGTCCCATTAAGGACAAGACATAGATCAACTTTCCCTGGCAAGACCTTCTCTATTATTTACATATCTTAAACTGAACCAGCAGAGCAGCATGAACAGCAGTAACTGAAATGAATAAAGGGGTATCCTGGATGTCACCTCTCACATTCTTAGATTTTGCTGCCTCCCCCCAGTGACAGGACCCACATTCTCCAGCAGAGCTCAGCTGTGTCCCTGCAGTGAGGCTGGAGCAGGGAAACACGAATCTGCACACGCGTTTTGTTTTAATAGATGCACCTTTTAACCTGCAAGATTTTATAGAACTGCATATCTGTATTTTTATAGCATCCACATGACCTTTGAGATAAAAAAGAGGTCTTTTCTTTTAACTCCCCAGTTCACAACTGCTCTGATAAAGCAGGGATGACCACGGTGTAAATGCCGAGATAGTTGCTCTAGGTAGATAGATAGATAGACTGAACTTTAAAATTTCATCTCCTATCTGTCATCTTACCCTACACTGGTAAGAGAATGAAATATTTAATATCACGCTGTGATTATTTTTAAAATTCCTCAGCTCCACCTCTTTTGCCATTATATTGTGATTTTTTAATTTATTGTGAAAAATACCTCCATTTACACATTTACCTGTGATCAAGCACCACCATGTCAACTAGATCATGGCACTGAGTGCCATGTGCAGTCGTGACTTGTACAGTGTCTTGTCTTTAGGCTCCTGGTGATGACTATGTCATCCAGCAGCTGACTGCACCCACCCTTTTGGGGTCTGTGTGCAGAAATGCAGAAATTTCACAGTAGATTTAGCCTTAGTCCCTTCATATCCCATCCAGGGTAGTCTCAAATCCTCTAGCTCAATATACAGCTCCTTCCTAGAGAACTTGCCTTGCTCTCGGCCGTCTCCAAGGGCATTTTAAGGTCACCACATTCACTCAGTGTTTCATCACAATGACACAGATTCTTTCCTACAACCCCTCATTACACAGTGTGTTTAGGCTTGAGTCCCACACATCCCCCTCCAGGCCCCAGCATAAAGCTGGGGAGAACATTGTCTTTGGAATATTATTTCTTGTATCTTTGCAATGTAATTTATGAGATTCAACCACTGTCCAAGATAGCAGAGTAAGGAAATTTTCCCTAATATCTAATCTGAACCTACTCTCTTTCAGTTTGAAGCCATTCCCCCTTGTCCTGTCACTACATGGTCCTGTAAAAAGTCTTTCCCATATTTCTGTTGGTTCTCTTCAGGTACTGGAAGGCTGCAATTTGGTCAGACCAGAGTCTCCTCTTTTCCTGGCTAATACACAGACTGTATAACTTGTTGAATATAAAGAGCATAGGGTATGGCCTGAATAGTCTAAGGACTTTTCAACGATGGGAGTGGATTATTATCTAGCTGTGTGGTACCTAAAATTGTGCATATCTTCCTCAAAAGGGCCTGTGCACTTCACTGATCTAAAACTACGGATCATGAAGTAAAAGCATCCTTTGTTGGATTGGATGCAGACAAACACTTGGACTGTTAAACAATTGGACTAATTATCATCTAAGAATATTCAATTAATTCTTTAACCACATTTCAAGGGCTGGAGGGGGATTGTTCTTTTCACCTTCTTCAGGAGCATCCTTCACACACTCAAGCAAAGTGGATATTGCACATTTGTGTAAGTGTTTCTCAAAATAATTTCTTATAATATTCTTATAAAGAAAAAAGATACATGAAAAGTAACATCAAAGTGTTTTTAAATAGAATAAAAGTTTTATTTAAAATATATGCAAACAATAAAGCTGGCAAGAATGGTTCAGTCTTTATGATTTGCTCTAACAATGATCAGTGAAAGAAAAAGAGCATAGCTCTTAAAAAAAAAATCCTTGGGTTTTTCATGCAGTTTAGAGGGCTTAAAATATATCTCCTATAAAGGCTCCATGACAAATCTGATATTACTTGTACATAGAGACTGTAAGCCAAAATCAGCTTATATTAAGGTGAAAATGTGGACATTGACTTTAAATTGGGCTTTTCTTGATGGTCTTTATTGGGACTTGAGTGAGCTGCTGTTCCAGGAGAGGCATCGTTGGCTCTTTTTAATGTGGACCCATTCCCTGAATGTGCAGGGAAAGCTATTCCATTTAGAGTAGGGGTTTAGTATTTTAAAATCTGACTTTTCTGTTGAGCATGTTTAAATGTTTCATGGTAAGCTATGAAAGGGAGCAGAGGGCTGGTGATGTGTCAGCCAGCCGTGCTGGTCCCTCCAGGTCGGACTGATGGAACCTGGAACAGCCACCTGGGTGACTTTTTACAGCCAACAATGTTTATGGGCACTTTTTCACAGCTGAAAAAAATGGATCAAAAATTACTGCAGTGCGTGGCAGACAGTAAAAGCTGATGGGCTTCCAAAATTCTATCAGGCCAGTCCCTGGAGAGAGAGTCCACAGCATCTATGTGCTTTACCTAGGAAATATCATGGTTTCCTCTGCTTGAGAGGCTGCTGGTGGGCATGGGATAATGCTGGATCAGAAGGACATACTCCAATATCACCTCTCATGTTTTTCTGGAACATAGGTAGTTTGCAATAGGTGGTGTAGTGTGCCAGTGTGAATGTGTGTAGGGTATGGAGGGCAGGAATGTGAAACAATTAAACCATCTGATCTACACACCTTTTGAGTGAACAACTCTGAGATTGAAATAATGGTTCACTCCTTCTATTCCCTTATATTCCGATGAAAAACATGCACAAAAAATTCAAGTTAAGGGTGAACGACTGGAAAAAACTCGAGTACTGGCAAATCCCAAGTAATTTCACAAAACAACTGTCATGGAGTGTGAAGGATATTGGTTCACTGGTGGTTATGGCCATGTTCCTGCCAGCATTTGCTTGACCACATTTTATCATAGATCATAGCAGTTTTTAGGTTGCTACGTTTTTTTAAATTTATTTTTGTAGTTGGTACGAGCACAGGCTGAGCTGCCATGTCTTGGAGAGAAGAATATTCAGGTGTGATGTTCTGAGTGAACACAACTCTGCATGACGTTGACTTTATTTTATTTCGTTTCATTTTATTTACTTTTCTTGGGACACAGTCAGACCCGGTGAGTTATAAAAGAACAGGGTGAGCTAATATGACAAAATTCCAGTGGGTCACAATGTCAACTATGTCACAGGTTCTTGCTGTAGACACGTAGCTCTTTCACATGTGCTTCCCTAACCCAGGAGAAGGATTCTCTCTTCCCTTGCCTCCTCCCCTTTCTCCCTTTGAGAAACAGCAGCATAATGCACATTGTCTGAGCCACCAGGTTGGAGTGGTCACTTTTAATTTGCTTTAAGGCTTAGCTTTCAAAGCCTGGTGATGTGTCACAGGTAGTGGTACACTCCTGCCATAAAGCACAGAGAGATTTTTGTGGAGATCAGATGGGAATGGCGATGATAACAAATAAAAATCTAAATTAAGGAAGAGGGAGTAAATAAATTTTTAATCATACAAAATTTAATACTTATGTTATGGAAAAGAATATTAAAAGTCATTTTATAGAGAGTGAATTTATATTGGAGCTGATTTTAAAGTTGTGCAGCTTTGAGTGATATGATAATCATGTATTTTTCTCCCCCCTCAGCTGTACTAGGGGATTGAAATTTATATACTCAATAACTAGAAAAGAATCATAAAGGATCAGGCTGGAGGAATCTGTCTCACTCCATTTTTTCCTGTCACTCCCACAGCGATTTTAATATTTTTCTTATATCTCTGCTTATTTTCAGTGCCAAACATTGTTTTCAAATACAGTTGGCTTGAAAATGAGCACTTGAAGCTGCAAGCTTGTCGGCAAACTACCGTGATTTTCAGGGAGTACAATGAAATCTTTAGCCATAAAAAATATAAAATAAAAATAGGATGTCAGAGTCTCCTGCCAGCTGTAAATGCAACTAAATAGTTTTATTGTGTGCTTTAATATTTTTAACTATTTTAAGCATTTGACTCTTCCTTTTTTTTTTTTTTTTTTTGTCTTGGTGTTAAGGGAAAATGGATTTGCAAAAGCTAACATAACAGCACATTTATTTCTTTCACCCTTTTCAAATAGGAATTAAAGACAGGATAGTCTACTGAATAGACTGCCAGACTGAGAGTCAGAAAATAAGTTTCCTATTATCAATTCATTGAGAAACTCTATTTGCTTTCCTTTGCCTCAGTTTCCCATCTGTAAAATGAAGATAATGTAATTTATCATCCTGTGCAACGTGCTTTGTGGTCTAGAGCAGCAAGATAGAGTGAAGTATTATGATGAAATATTTTGGGCATAATACTGATGAGTTTTAATGATTTAATTTCTTGCTTGTTAATTCTTTTTCGTACTTAGCTTTTGATGTACAAGCTGCTCTCCAATCTTTTCTGTGAGCTGCTGTTGGAGACAGCTGATGTATTGATCCCCAAACAGAAAATGAGGTGGGTTTTATGTAAAAAACACTGAAGTCAAATGGCTACATGGTTTCACCTGGAAGTGTCAGTGAACCTTTTTCAGCCACCCACAGCAGAGACAGGAAAGTAAACAGAGAATATATAGTTTTTTAGAATTAGTTTGGAATAAATGGAAAGATGTTCTGTCTGATTTAAACATGGCATAACTGGGGAAATGGAAATGTATAATGTGCCTTTTCAGTAAATGCTCTCTATATTTTTTTTCCCAAAAATCTTGTATTTATGGACACCTCCCCCCTATTTTCATGGTCTTCTTCTTGATGTGTTATGATAGCACATGTCCAGTATGAGCATTTGCTTGAAAGGCAGAGGGTTTTTTGCCTTTGACATGGAGATGGACATCTCTAAAGTGTCTGGAAGATTATGAGAGCAAAGACCAAAAATAAAAAAAAGGTTCATGGTATTGCTCCCACAATAACCACGTATAGAGTCTCCAGGAAGTTTAGCCCAATTTGGTTTCAGATATCTCACAGTGGCAACTCTTTACCTGTGTCTTTATCTGTCTCTCACCTTTGCTGTCTGACCCACACATTTAGATGACAACAGGGGTGACAGTGAACCTGTGACTACTTAGGTGAAGTGGGTGTAGGTAACCCAGGGGTTGAAGTTGCTTTGTGAAATGACATGGAGGATGTTTGATATCAGAATTTCAACAACAGATTCATTGCCAGTGGCTGCTTTTGCTCGTTTTAGCTTTCCAAATGACTGTCCTCTCTGGACACCCTCTGCAGCCAAGGAGCCCTGGAGGATGCACAAAGGGTGAGCACCAAGTTTGGACTCCTGCTCTGAACTGGTTTCTGGGGACTGGCTCCAGAGATTTCCTGGGCACCCAGATTTATGTGATGTGATCATCAGTGTAGGTAATAATGATCTCTCTGTCCAGTAAACACAGTTCTAATAAAATTTATGTACATTTTAGGTATAAAAATATATGTTACAAAATACATGGGCTAAGAACAGGTTTATAGTCAAAAGCCATTTACTTTATTGGAACTTAGAGCAAAGACGAGGAGATACACAAAATATTCTGACTAAATTGTGTATCTTGAAATTCTCAGAGGCTTTGAGAACAAGTACCTTAGCTTGAAGGACCCACAGATCGCAGAAATAGGATGGGCACTTAATAGACACCCCCAATACCTCTTTGAGAAGAAGGGAATGATGTCTGCATTGAAGGAATTTGTCCAGAGACTTACCCTTTGTCACCTTTGAGCAGCTGGACAAATAAAAGCACAGCGATCGTGGGATAGATTGCAATCACTCTGTGTTATCTGGCAGAAGATGATGGCTTTGGAAGGACTGGATGCATTCCCTCTCACCCCTGGGCCCTGAGATGTACCTGCTGCTCTGAGGTCTTTGCTATCTGAACCTTTAGCAGTAAAAGTGAATGAAGCTCATCTTAGGTGGAAGTCTAACCTGCTGGCCATTCAGGTTTACCAAGAAGGCTAAGACAGAGAGCAGAGAGATAAAAACATCAAGGCTATTCATGAGGCTATAGAGAGTACTTAAATTTCTTTACCAGTTGAAACGACTAATCTGAATGGATGAACCAACTAACTGAGGTTAAAGGGAAAGCATAATGCCGTCCATATTTTCATAAAAGCAACAAGTTTTGTCCACTGAAGACTTGCTTAGAGTGGTGTTTAAGTACAAAAGGCTTTAATCTTGTTGGATGAGGGTTTGCCTGATTTGCCTGTTGTTAAACAAGAAACTTGAGCATTTGGAATTAAAAAGCTGAAGAAAGCTGCAAATCGTAGGTCCACTAAATAGAGTGAGGAACAATTTCTGAAAGACAGTTCTGTGTTAGGTCAGTGGTCTGCACCTTTTGATGCCGAGTCTCAATTGTATCCCCCTCACCTTTTGACTTCTCCCTGAACATCTGCTGTTGCATCACCTCTTGGCCACCCAACCACTGCTCAGGTGCCTCCAGGAATCACTGCCTGCTCTCTGGGGTCCCTGCCAAATCCTTCTCTCCCTTTCCCCTAACCCTGGGCTAGGGTCACTTTCTCCGTGCCCCTCCAGTGCTTCATGGCTTTTCTCCTGAGGCAGTCATACAAGCAGAGACGTGGCACAATTTGTTGGCTTGTACCTTGAGCCTGAGCTGAGCCTGGATCTCACTTGCTGGTAACTTGTACTCCAAAGCGCTGTTCAGATAGTACCTTTGAATGCTTGACACAACAGAAGAGTTGAGAACCTTTGGTACAAGGAGTAACAGAAGATTTATTATGTTACAGGCTTGTTTAAAGGCTGGAGGATTCATAGTACAATTTATTGTGCTTTTCAGGAGGTACTGTTTTTCCACATGCGTTCAGTTTTGTTCTGCTGAGACACAGTTTGTCTCCTCCGTGAGCTGACTGCCTGTGTTAATACCCACTCACCAGGATTTTCATAGGCTAACACTAAGAATTGTTTGTAACATATTTCCTCCTCACTCCTCGAGCTCTGGCCTCTCCCTCAGGAAAGGACAACGCTGAGGTATGGAAAGATCAAGTGTGGAGTAATTAAGTCATTTGTCTTCTCATCTCCTAACTGCTACACAATCAAACAGTGTATTTTTAGGGGAGAGCTGGTTAATTGCTGTTAATGTTATCATGTCAGGGTGATTAGGAGGTGTAATAGGAGTGAGTAAGTAATAGCAGTAGTAGGATTGTGAAAAAGTAGTAGTAGAGGATGCAATCAAAACCCCAAGGAGCTCATAGGGCACAGAAATAGGAAGTGTATTTCACTTCCTTGGAGTTCCTTTTTCAGAGTTAGCACTAGCAGGGAGAAACCTGGGAGTGGTAACCATGCCATGGGTTGTGTGAACAAGAAAACATTTTTTTGTCCCTCCTATTTGAGAAAGAAGAGGTTTCCACACGACTGCTTGTGCAGCTGACTGCAAAATCACCTCCTCTCTCTGGGCATGAAGTGTTCACCCTCCACACTGAACTTTGTCCCAGGGTTACTGTGAGGTGAGTGTTTGTAGTGACACAGGGTCTCCAGGCAGGTGCAAAGGAGAGCCCCTTTATTGTAAAAGCCCATTTTTTAAAGCAGTTAGCTGGTTATCAGTTACATACTTTTAAATCATAACAAACATAATTCCTCTGACCACCATGCACCACGATGGGAACATGTGATGGTTACAGAACTTGTTTTTCCACCTCTGATTCAGCTGAGTCACTTTCCCATTGTACTTTTCTGCTTAGCCAAAGAAGCAGGCCTGAGCCATGGTCTTACAAGGGTTTTACAAACCTTTGTAAGGTTTTACCTAGATGTAACAAGTTACTCCTTGAATCAGGGAGTCCTCCTGTCTCATCCTCAACAGAGGCACAGTCATCACAGGTTTCTGTACCCATAAGTACAGAGTTAAGAAAAAAAAGGTTCTTGTTTGATATCAAGCAGAATGGACAAGTCCATATCTAAGAGGATTTAAGCCTCCTGTGCTCAGATACTGTTTACAACCCGTCTTCAAAGACCTTTTTCTTTCTCGCTCAAGGACATTGACTATTCCCAGCCAACTCCCTCTCTGCTGGCATTTTACTGTAAGACTCTTGCTAAGACTGAACCCTGACAGAGCTTTGGGATGAGCAGAAGTGACTAAAGCTCTCTGTGACACACCTGTGTTTGTGCTGTGGTCTCCACATCAGGACAGGATTTGCAACTGCAGAGCCCAGAGAAAAAGTGAGAACAAAGGGAACCAGGACATTCTGCCTCAGCACCAAGCTGGGGATTGGCACAAAAAGAGTGAAGAATGCTGTGTCCAATGAGACAGAGGACAAATATCTACAGAACCAGAAATGTGCTGCAAGTACCTTTTGTGAAATGGCCCATGGGCTATTTGATCATATACATTTTAGTTTGATACCTCAACAGACACATGTTGGTATTTGACCTGGACCAAGATGATTTTTTCCAAGGGACACAGTTCTCCTGGTGAATTCTCAGTACCTGGGAACTTTCCTCTGCAATTCTCCTTCCCAGGTACTGACACAGCATTATTCTTTATCAAATCAGAGCTAACACTTCCACAGTGAAAGAAATATAATTGCAAACCATCTGAAAATTAATGTTATAGTCTTACAATCCATGTCACAGTCCTGATGACATTTGTAGTACAATATTATAATGATGTGGAAGAGGGAATAATTTTAATGGTTGACCTTGGCATTCAAATAACATCTAACAGCTGCAGCTTTGCTCAGAAGATATGTGTCAATGTTCAGTTTCCAAATGTGGATTTAGGATGCCCGAATTTAGTGCCTGAATGGAAGATTTGGGTTTGTTCATCGGATGGGGAAAACACAATTAAAAAGTTAAGGTAGGAATTTCTGTTCCAGCTGCATTTAGCAATGGAACTCAAAGCTCTCAGCTGGAAAGTGAGAAGCTTTTCCTCTCTCTAATGTTAAAATGAGAAAGGAGAAGGATTATGAACCCATACGGTTGAATTCAATAAACACAACAAGGGAAGTCTGTCCTTGCAGAAAATAGAATTGTAAATCAATGAGAGAGTGATTAAGTGCAGAAGAAACAGAGCCCTCGGTAGGGTTTGCACTAACCATGGAAGTTTAGCAGCACAGTCTCCCACCTCAAACACAACTGGGGTTTAGTTAAACAATATCTGGCCTAATGCCATCAATAAAAATGGCAAGTCATGCTCAAAACACTCACACAGCAGCCAAATTTCATTTTACAGCAGGAAAAGTCAAGGCACAGTAATGGAGAAATTATTCTCAAGGAATTGCTGTGTCACAGAGGTCAGATAGGTCTTGTTTTTAACTCAGCACATCGTGCTGGTCTCTAAATAGGCCAGTGGGATGCCTTAGCACAGTGAATCCTTTCAAGGTCTAATGAGGTGTAGTCAACAACCTTGGACAAAACCCAGGGACTCCCAAAGGCAACTCTGCATATGCCAGTCTAAGGAAGACCTAGCAAACATACAGCAAGATGGACTGAAATATCCATACCAAGAACAAAACACTGCTCATTCTGGGCTGGTTTTGGTACTTCCATAACATTTAGATGTGTGGCTTCAGTAGAGAAATGTCTGGGAAAGGTTGGTGAAGTGTTCTGTATATCTGATGCATGTTAAGGCCAGGACATTTAACAATTTACTCCTGATTCCAGTGGAATGCTTTGTGGGCAGGAGTAGGCTGGAAGTAAACCTGTCAAAAAATACCAACATGTTCCCTGCAGTCTAAGAGGTGGCTCTACCAAGTGTCTGTCTCAGCTGACATCTAAACTGTTGGTATGATTTTGCTTTGGTTTTCATTCTGGGTGCACATCCTGCTCTGAAAGGTCACCGTGAGGGAGAAAAATCAGCTCAGGATGTGCAATTTGTGAATACGTCCGAGAAATAAGGAATGCCACTACAATGGAGAGAGAAAATGAAGGGTAGAACAATGATCATATGAAAGAAAATATCATTCCTTACCCAGACATGATGTCATATTCTCTTGGATACAGGAAAGAGCTAGGGAAATGCAAAGTAACTGTAGCTACGAGGGCTGGAGAATTCCCTAAGGATGACTGCGAATAGATTTGTGTGATTAGTCATGCTCCATGTTTGGTTCAGTGTCAGGTTTAGTCCAAGACTGAGGTCAATAAATGAAAGTCAAGGAACAGAGTGAGTGGAGAAGGCAGAGACAGCTGTCAAAGAAGGAGCTTTAGCTGAAAGTGGGGAGCAGGTGAGACACCCCTCTGGTTGGTGGTGGGAATGGAGCACAAACTACTCCAGCTCTACCACCTGCCCCCCTAAAGGTTTCTTTCTTATTTTTTTTATTTTTTTTTAAATTTTATTTTTTTTTCTTTTCTATCTGGTGGAGTGACATACACCTAATGTTAACCCAAAAATTAAGGATACACCCTTTATCACAGAATCTTTCTGAAAGCAATCTACCCTTTCCATCACTGCATATCCTCTCCCCTTCGAAAAAGAGCTTATTAAGGATGCAGAGGAACCAAAATGCAGAAGCAAAATATTGACAGGGGATACAGAGACATCTCACATATTGTCTTACTCTTTTTCACTGGGAAGCTTTGCTTATTCCTCAATAAATCTCCATTATTACTTTTTTAAAGCTTCATTGCTAACCAATGACAAAAAATTTGTCTTATATGTCCCACCATTACACATTCCATTGACATGGGGAGTGAGTGGCATTATCTGGAAAGGAGAGCTCACCGTCTAGGTGATTTCAGCCAATCGGAGATGATGATATTGTATTACCAGTTTCATAATATAAATGAAAAAGATGGCCTTCATTTTGATGAAAGCTGTAAAGTAGCTATTGTGCTTGTTTTGTATTGCAAGGCCCAAATGTATTATTTATGCAATTTTCCTTTTGAAAGGAAAAACTGAAAGAGACTATTTCATTTTGCAGCATTCAGTCAGAGCTATTGTCTCATGAATGTGAACATTCCTGCATTTTATCAGCTCCGAATGTAGAAGGCAACTCACAGATCACACATAGAAAGGATTTTTCAAAGTTTGAAAACTGCTTTTTAAAAAAGCTAGACCCTAATGACTCGAGATATTATTTGTGCGTGCCTGTAGGCTGAATCAACACTTGGCCTATCAGAATGTACACAGAGCAGCGTCTTTTTCAAGGTCTTAAACAGCTTTGATTGAATCTCGGTGCACGTTAAATTGATAACGCAGGCAGCCTGTAACACGCAATATTCATAACAATGGAATACATCTTCATTTGTAAATACACACTTTTGTGCCAAGTTAGCATGTATTCAGGGATCTCTGAGCCACTTCTCGACGTGACAGCAGCCTGGTGTTAGTGCAGTGCTGCAATAAATGTTGCCTCTGTTCTGGAGGAGGGGAAACTGAGGCAGGTGCACGTTAAGAGGTTTGCTTGGGGGTTGCAAGGCCAGCGCTGATAGTGTGGAAAAGGTTGTTGGCATCAGCCCATTAGGCACTCTGTGACACATGGAGTCACCTCCTTGGACCTGGGGATACTTTTGTCTATGGAGAAAACACTTATTGTAGAGAGACGTGGAGATTTTTGCCTGTCCTTGACACTGGTAGAAATTAGATGTTTGCCCTTGAACACCCATACAAAGAGGTTGGTTACTCCTTGGTAGAGAGACACATTAAAGCTTAAATTGATATTCAACCTCTTCCCCTATGTACCTAATTAAAGGCTCACTTCTGAGAGACATCTTTTCTTGCCTGTTTTTTTTTTTCCTCAAAACCCTCCTACTTTTAATGCAATGCCCCTGAAACTTGCCATTAAAAAAAATCACCTCAGTTTTGTCATTCAACTTTTGCTGGACACAATATATTTCTCACTGTTCTTTCTTGTTTTCTGGGATATACAAATGCATATACACAACATATATATTTAAATGTTAGTTTACCTGTTGCCCTATCAGGAAATAAAAAATAAATTAGTGGAACCACCCATATCCCCAGTGAAGTCACACAATTCTCTTCTGATAGGGGCTCATAGTGGATGACATTCCTGAGGGTTAAATAAAGGTTATTACATTTTAATGACAAATCAGAAATTGGGTTTACATTTCCTGTTTTCATATTCCCATGGATGTTGTCTTTGGGATGACCTAATTGCAGCCTTGCAGTACCTGAAGGGAGCCTACAAGAAAGATGGGGAGAGACCACTACAAGGCCATGCAGCAGCAGGATAAGGGGGAATGGCTTCCAACTGAAGGAGGGCAGGCTTAGATTGGATATTAGGAAGAAATGCATTACTGTGAGGGTGGTGAGGCCCTGGTACAGGCTGCCCAGAGGAGCTGTGGCTGCCCCATCCCTGGAAGTGTCCAAGGCCAGGTTGGATGGGGCTCTGAGCAACCTGGTCCTGTGGAGAGTGTTCCTGCCCATGGCAGGGGGTTGGAACAAAATGATGTTTAAGGTCCCTTCTAACCCAAACCATTCTGTGATTCTCCAATCCTATGATGCTCCTCAGCACCAGTGGAAGAAATAAATTATTTCTGTGGATGTTCCTGGCCAAAGTCCATGAATATAACCAAAACCAAATACATGGTACATTTTATTTTAGCTGGACACAGAGTTACTGCAGTTTAGAACAAAAGTCCCCATATCCATTCATGTTAGGAGATACCCACAGCAGCAACACTGCAATCTCTGCCACATTTGTAGGTCTCACCATCCATTGTTTTCTTCTCTACATTCCAGACCTATTGGCTTCCCAGGAGTGTAAGCTGATATGTTGTATTTAGAAATACTTAAGGGGCTGTAACCATAACATACAATAACAGTACTTAACGGAGAACATGTGCAACAATAAAAATCAAATAAAACAACATTACACTGAAATATGGGGTTAATTCTGCGGAGATCTGGTACAGACATGAAAATGAATACTTGTCATGTAATCAAACGGAAAAAAATAATGTCGAAGAGAAATTCAGGTTCACTGATTGTGGTTGTGCTAATGTTAGATTACAGTTATCTGTCAGCTCTAAGTACTGGCACGCAATACTCTGGATACTTACTTCTCTTAACTGTCTCAATTCGTATTTAAAGCTTGCTTTTGGTGACATTCTTGCCGTGGGAATTCACTTGCTCCTCAAAGTGAGCACACGGTGAGTGATAATGCAGTGAATCTGATCTTTTTAGAAGTTCAGATAAATGCCTCCCTGGTTTTTTCTTATGATTCACCTTAATTCATCTATGAGTGACAGCAAAAAGAAATCTACTGTTTCCATGCCTGTGTCCCAAGCAATGATGGGAAATATAAGATGTAGGAACTGGAATTATCCTGATTGAACAGCTTTTCCTAAATCTCACTGTGTTTTAATCATATTAGTTGTATTTTCATCCCCTGAATTAAAGAAATCAAATATTTTGCTTTTGTCTCAGGTATTTCTTGCCATTTCAGGGTTAGTGTGCCACTGAAGTGATCACAAGTCTTTTACTCTGGGTGCTGGATAAAAAGATATACTGGAAAATAAAACTGTTGGCATACAGAGTAAATTGCTGTGGACTAGCAATTTAGCAACAGATTTGGGCAACAGGTATTGCTCTCTTGCCAACATTCCTGTCATTGTCTGAGGCAGATGGCTCCAATTTTATACACAGTTTTTCAGTCTGTAAAAGAGAGATCGTATATTTATTCATCAAAACAAAACAAAATGAACAAAAAGCCCACAACACAACTTATTCTGTGCCTGGTCGGTGAAACAGGCCTGGAAGAAAATGTTGTTTCATTTGGAAAAAAACTCTCCATTATGCATTTGAATATGAAAGTTAGAACTGCCTAAAAAATGAGGATAGGTTTCTTCTCATAAATCATCTTTTTCTTCATACAGAAAAATGTAGCAAGGAACACAGAATTCTTCTTAATCAAACTTTCAGCTGTTAGTGGCTTAGTTTAGGAAACAGATTAATTTCATACCAAATAGTGATCAGTTGAAGTTGTGATACTGCCCTGTCTGGGTCCTGTGCCATGTGCCAGTATGGAAAAACTGCCCCCTTTTCCTTGTACATTTTTAAAATTCTTCATGTATTTCCTCTGAGCTGCTCAAATTTCCAGTTTTGCCTTTCGCCCCCTCACTTCTCAATCTGCACAGCTCTGATAATACATAACAGAAGAGAGCAGAATGGCAGTGTGTTCTGCCTTTGGAATGGTCTGCAGCTGAAAAGGGGAGTAAGTGTCACACAGCCTGCCAGATGTGGCTCAGCCCTGCTTGGATGGAAAGCTCTGTAGGGCCAGAGCTGAGGTGGCTGACACTCAGCTGTAGGAACCCAGATATTCAGGATGGGGAACAGTAAAAGAACCCTCAATACCTACACTGTAAAAGCCCTTGCAAAAAGGCAATGCCCCAGGTGGGTCTTGAGGCTCTGGTTTAAGCCACGTTGTTCATGGGTTGAAGAAGTGTAGAGTCCAGACTTTCTGCCTTTGATAAGAAAGAAATTCCTTCCACTGGAGCTAAATCCTGACAAGGAACTGCATGATAAATTCTGGGAGGAATGACAAAGACATCTCTTCTTGGGAAGTTAATACATTACTAAAGGCCTGGCAACAGCTTAGCTCCAGACATACTGTTGCTTCTCTGTAAGGGTAACTCTGACATCCCAGTGAGAAAGTTTACTTCCTTCACACCTGGTCTTGTGTGCTATTAAACCATCACAGCAGCTGCTGAATTATTTATCTTTTTCCAGCGGACAAAACTAGTATTCCAACCGACACCCCCCTTGCCCAAGAGGAAAAAGCAGTTTGAAGGAGAGAATGCATTACAAAATCTGCAGTACAAAAGTTTACATCATTAAGCATTTAGGGTTTACATAGAGAGCAGTGGCATGCAACAGCAGGCACATCCCTGAGCGATTTTTCTGCAATCAGAATTTCATTCATTACCCAATTTTCATGCAAGTCCCCTGGCATTTGAAATATGGTTCAAGGTAGGTTTCCCAAGGGCTCTCCCCCTCCCATAATAACTGATTTGCAGTGTCCAAAGACAGATCTAAATATCTTTGGCTCAAATTACTTAAGGCCTGCAGAGCAGGATCCTCTGTCATCCTCATCACATCTCACACCTACAGAACAGATAACAGTTTAATATCTGGTCTCCAACGTTTCATCAGTGTCTCCAGCTAAGGCACCTTGCATTATTTTATCTGGGGACAGCAGTGGAAAAGCAGGAGGAGGTGAATGGAAATGTATTTTCACTCTACAGGAGAATGAGGGTGTGGATGGCAAAGAGAAGGAAAGGGGAAATGAGCAAAGGATTCTTTTGGTATCACAGGAAAAGGACCAGAGCTAGGCCTGGCAAAGTTCTCTGCCCCGATTATGTATCCACATTTATTCAATCACTGGATTGCTCTGTGTCTGACACTTGGTCAATAGTGCAATCTACCAGTGATCAGAATAAAACAGCCATCCTAGAATACCTTGGAATTTCATTAGTTTCTTCTCAGTGTTGTCTTTATAACTAAGTCATTACTTGGAAACACAAACTTACAGCATGGTTCCATGCTTTTTCACATAAAGAGCCTGAGACTCTAAAAGTGATCTAATTTTTGGGTTTTTTTAATCTGAAACACTGGTCTTAAATGATTTTGCTTTTGTAAAAAAAAAAAAAAAGAGAAAAGAAAAAAAGAAAAAACCCTAATATAATCAAAGTCACAGATGGATTCCACATCTCAAAGTTATATCTGCTCTTCCCAGGTTTGGAAATTTTGGAGTCTATGTTTTGGTTATCACCTAAATGACCTCGTAGTCTAAATCCATTTTCAAAAGCTTTTAAAAAATTCCCATTATTTATAATTCTTACTCTGTGATTCCTGTAAATGTGTCAATTAACACAAATTCCTTCCACAAATTGCTACAATAAACTGGATGGATTTTTTCTAGTCTTCTCTTTCAATATCAATTTCATAATTTTGAATTAAATGGAAACCAAACAGGAGACTGACTACTGCTTAGGTTCATGGGAATTAGACACACTGAAGTTGTTTATCACTGCTGGTAATACAGGCACCTTTGAAACTTGCTCTTTGGCTTTAAAGGAACAGTGGACACCACATTTTTACACTTGTGGAATATTTGATGCTAGATTTGTGCTGTCCTAATCTACTGGCACTTTCTATAGAACTGCGATCAAAAAGACAGTGGTTGTGTTACATGGTGATGGTGCTTGTGAAAAACTTCTGTCTGTTCCCAGGATAACTGAACCAGAATGTGCAATTTATTCTTCCACTGTGCTTTTGTGTGTTTGTTTTTTGGTTATTTTTTTCATAGTTACTTCCTTTTTCTGGCACCCTTTTAGCTCCATGTCTGACCTGGGTTGCATCACGCTCTGCAGGATTCATCCTGAGTCCCTGTTGACAGCCTCCAACTGGAAAGTTTTTCCAAGATAAGGTGAAAACAATCCAGTCTGCCTGGAGGCTGATCCAGGGCAAGGAGTGGCCCTGCTTTGAAAGGTTG
The DNA here is from genome assembly GCA_013400495.1 of Nicator chloris. Lineage (NCBI taxonomy): Eukaryota > Metazoa > Chordata > Aves > Passeriformes > Pycnonotidae > Nicator > Nicator chloris. Next base: position 182,459 of record WAAE01016091.1, read on the forward strand.
TCTGAAAGGGCATGTTTGCACCCAACTCTGAGATCGAATCCAAAGTAAACCTGATTTCTCTCTAGGAAAAGGCTGAGGCAATCCTGTCAAGCCCTCTCTAGTTTAATGTAATCTATAAGCATCTTCCTTAAAGTGAGTCTGCCTACTGAACCAGCCCTCTTCTATCTTAGCTGTCCCCTAGGACAAAAACACGGGTCACCTTTGGCTCAGCCTATTTTCCCCAGGCTGAGCCACGAGATTTGACTAAAAAAATAACATGAAAGGATCACCCTCAACCTATTGTGACACGAATGTATGCATTGTGTAACCTATTCACTCCATGTTCTGCATTTTTTTCTTCCAAAGCATAATTTCATCCTTAATTTTTGAAGCATTGTTCGCTCCTCTCTTTTATTCATTTCCTGTTCAACAGCATAATTCCATTTCACTGTTGTCTCAGAATTCCTACTCAGCCTCTGATGTTTTCAGAGCCTGCAATTTCCTTAGCTTCTCTCTTTGTCATAGTCTTACCTTTCATTTTCCTAGTCTTCTTCAAGGTCCCGAGGAGCTTTTGCATCTCCAATTTTTGCCTCTGCAATAAATTTCTTATGAAGTCTTTTCTAGTTTCTTCCTCTTTTGCTCCTTTAATCCATTTAGTTGTTTCAGTTTCCATCTGCATACATCTTTCCTCAGCAGCCTCCTTGTCTGGGTGCTTCCTTCAACACACACCTGCCTTTTCCAGCTCTGTCCTCCACGTTTGGCACATTTGTCTGCATTTTTTGCCCTCTTACAGCTCATTCATCTCCAAGAAGTTGAAGCTGCATATTGAAGTGTTGTCTAAGGAAAAGACCACTTAAACACCATGTGATGACATGGACATCTTAGTGGCTCATCTTCAAGTGTGATTGAGGCCTATCAAGCTGTGGAAGCTGTAGCATCCTTCTGCACCAATAGATGAAGAAGAAAGTCCAAGCATCAAAATGAAAAGAGGTAGGGAGGAAGGGCAGTGACCTTTCAAATCCATTCTGGGTTGTTTGTTTGTTTGGGGGCTTGGTCTCTTACTGCTGTCTCATTAAAATATATTGAAATTAAAATATGAACTATATAAAGACACTTAATTAATAGCAAGATCAGACCAAACTCTCTCCTTAGGTGAGTCCTTCTAGCACAGTTGTGCTGGAGGAGGCTCTGTGCAGGGTCAGGTGTTTGGGGTTCAGCACAGCTGTCAGGTTGTGTCCCTCAGCTGGAACACCCTCTCCTGTTTGCTCCTTGTGTTGTTTACAAAATGCAGCAAAACAAAACATCTTTTGTCCTTGCCAGCAGATGCAGTTGTTTAAGCAGATTTTTTTTTTTTTAATGTGAACTCAATAATTGGGATGTGTCCTTGATGTGCACAACAACCCCCCAAATGTGTAAAAATAAGAAGGAACCTAACCCCAACACTTCCTCAAGTATGTGAAGGCAGCATTACTCTACTATGTAATCTTACAATGTATTTGCTTCTCTACCATTCAGTAGCATCTAAAGGCCTAAGATTTATAATGAACAACATCTTATTTCATCCTGCTTCTCACCTTCATCTTGTGAAGGGAAGAATTTTGATAAGTTGGCATCCCCTTGCAACTTTTTTTTTAACAAAGTCAGTCATACCTTTGCCTGAAAAGAGTCTTGCAGAAAGACTGAAACGTAGGTCCTCTGGGTTAAAACAAATTGTTCTGGAGTGGCCATCTGCAGCATTTCTCACATAAAACTCTTCTAGACATTGGGGTGGTTTTATAAGGAACTTAGGGATGGTGGGAGCTGCCTAGGATGGGCTTGCTCTAAGAGTAGAAACCAGAGAGAGGGCACGTGAGTTAGAGGGCGAGTTGTGGAGCTCAGGGCCAGGAATTCATCCTTTCATCCTCTGCTTGAAGCAGCTCCAGGTGATGAAGCAGCAGAAACCTCTGCCTTTTTTCTCCTTCCAAGGGTAGTTCAAGTCACCAATCAGCCCAAGCCTGTAAATATAAAATGCCTGGGCTCATTTGACCTCTTCTTTTACAGGTTCACACTTGAAACCACCTGTATTGATCATGATTTGTTCCTTCTTTAAGAGCAGGTTTGGGGAGCTCTTATGAAGAAAAGATTGTTTTAAACATGAATGGTCACATTGGAATTGGCTTTTTTTCTCTTTTGCTATTTTTTTTTTCAGTAAACCATTGCATAGCAACACATTTGTGCAGAAATATACAGCCATTACAAGTATTAAATGAAAATAAGTTGATGTGACTATCAAGCTAATGGACAAACCAATTACTATGTTGTCTACAAAAATTACATATCATAAAGAAACAGAAGAGAGAACTGTGTATTTTGCTTTACTGTCATTTCTGTGCTAAGCCAACGTGTTTTCTTTGGCTTGTGAATAACATAGACTGCTATTTTGTACATTTGCCTCCTAGATTGCATTTATTTTATTTTTTGTGTTTGAGTTTTGCCTAATTTTCTTTCCTGAACGAATCCGAATCACCAATATAGCAGGCAACTACTGCAGTTTGAAAATTGATGGTGTCTTTTGGTTCTGATAAAACTGTGAGATAATTCTGTGGGTGAATTTATGGTTATACATATGGTGAGGATCTCCTGAGAAATGACTTTTATGTGTTTTCAATAGATTATTACTTTTTTTTATCGTTATGGTGGCATTTTCCTCTCTTTGGTACTGGTAGTGATTTCAGAAAAGCAAAATAAAAACAAAAAAATTGTGTAAATATTAGCCTTTGCTGAAGTTTATAGACTGAATCTAAAGTAAATGCTGGTGTTATAAAAAAAATAAATATAAGATTTGATCTTTAAAGATAAGACAGGTGCTTCACCTATAGCTCTTTCAACAGAAGACTGTGATGAGATGATCCATAGCTATCAACTTATAGTGTGAAGGTGTTATTTGTGGGGAGTATTTTGTAATTTTCTAGGTCTGTTTGATTACAGGAAGACTATAAGGGAGTATCTAATTGCTGATAATGTTATTTTTTAAGGAGCAGAGTTAGATACAGCTTTAGATTACTGCTTGATTTCTCTGTGATCCATGAATCTAATACTATTTACTTCTAACAAAATTTAGCCAAATTTATGAAGATAAAGAAATGTTTTTCAGATGCTAAGATACGAAAGTAGGTAGTGCCACACAGTGAAAGGCATGGAATAAAGACAGATTTTTTCATAAAGAGTGAAAATACAGGCAAGTGATTGTACAATACACAGAGCTATGCAACAGTTCACTCTGCAAAAATTCAAAATGTTATTGGCTGGAATATAACTCAAGACTTCAGGGCAGGTGTTTAGGCTTTTAACTGCTTCAGTAAAAGACAAACTGAGTCTTCAATGAAAGAAATTCAGTAGCAACATTACCATCTAGAATAAGAAAATGAATGCTAATATTTCAGCTGTATCATCCCTACTTCAGTAGCTAACTCCCCAAAACCCTGTCTGCACAGCATGTCAAGGAAAAACACAACTTCTTAAACACTGTTTTAACACTCAAATATTTTGCTTTATGCAAGGAATACAAAAATGTCAATGAGTACCTGGGCTGTATAATCATCTGCCCTATATTTAAGAATAGGCAATGTGTTATTAGCTGAAGCTGTAACCAGACAACAGATAAAGGAAACCTCCTGCAGTAAATCACCCCTCCACTGTCTCCTTGTCTGTTGAAATCTGAGAGAGGAACATGTTAAAAAATCAGGGTAAAATATTTTATCATATACAACAGCGTATGCTGGACAAGTAATAGAGTAGGAAAATATATTAAATTGCAACCCTGTTAGAAAGTTTGAAATTTAGCCAAGTTAACTTTCCTCTCCTCTATCCCTTGATCAAAAATGCTGTTATAAATTGAGATATATGAACCGAGGCATTAATTTGGTAGCTCCTTTTTTTCTCTTTCTCTCCCAGCTAATAGGTATTAAATTTTGTATTGAGCATTCAAAATTGTTTTCAGCCATGAGCCTGGGAGGCCTTCCCACCCTACTGGGGTCAACTGGTTTAAAATGTACAGAAGGTAGGAAATGCATAACATTTTCCCTTGCCTTTTTGGGGCTCTCAAAATATTTTACCTCCTTCAAGTCAAGAGTAGAAAGTCTGTAAAGAAATTGTTTATAATCTCTGCTTTATATCAGCAACAGAATCTCTTTACTCAAGGAGTAGCATTTCTTCCATCTTTTTGGGTGTTTTCTTCCTTATATAAAATTCTGACCCTTTGGTAAGGTGTCTTTTGACTCACAGATTTGCTTTTAGTTGGTGCAGGAGTTCAGTTTGAGGAGCTTGGTAGTCAGGTTATGATCAGAACTACATCTAACAGAGTGGTGGTAAAATAAAATAAAGCAAAAAAAAACCCCAAAACCCCAAACAGTATGCAGAAAAGTATGTGCCTTCTGGATGAATATGGATGGAGCTGAAGTTTAAGCATGTTTTTCCTTCCCCCATTTGCACAAATGTCCACGTGTCACAGAAGCAAGAGATGACTGAAGAGGTGGCAGCCAAGTGTTCAAATGCTTTCTGCTTGTTCTAGAAAAGTTACAGCAGCATTGTAGGATACTCCTTTTGACCCGACTCCTTGGCTGGTATTAAAACTGTAAAAGTGCTGATGGTTTGGTATTGAGTCATTAAAGCATGTGAGACTAGATCTGGAAATGAAGGAGAAGACAAGGGCTCATCAGAAGAACCTCTGAAGTTGTCTAGAATGGGAAGAAACTCAGACTTTTATTTTTTCCTTTTTTTTTTTTTTTTAAATTATATTATTTTCTTTGCATGATCTATGTCGCGTAATTCAGTCTATATGAGCTGTGGCTTGAAGCTGCATGGGAAAACAGCTTGCTTATAAATAGAAAATTAGATAGAGTCCTATGCCATATATATCCCAGCACCACAGTAATTTCCTGGCACTGATAGTTTATGAACATGGAAACAAAGGTTTCTGCCAAAGCTGTCACATGTGATGAACCAAGGCACAATTTAAATGTTAACCTATAAGTTAACTCCGATCTAATGACCATGATCATGACCAATATGATGATGAAGTCATGGTAATCTAGTTATTTATCCTCATATCCATGAACTGAAAATCACACTTTGCGTATATCTGGTACCAGAGCACAGAAAAAATGGCATTTTCAATGGCCCTGGAAAGATTTTGGCAGAAGGAAGAGTATAAACCCAGAGTACTCTAAATTAGAGTCCAAAGAAATCTTCTTGATAACTCTTCCCTTACCTGGCTAAGATGAAAGAAGTGGCCTGAGACTTAATGTAAGGAAAACTACAAAGCTGGTGAATAAGGTCTGGTCCAGAGGTACAGGCCAGTCTTTTCCAATCCCAGAGAAAGTGTGGTGAGGATCATTAGACAAGACATGTTCTAAATATCCTTCCCAAGAGAGGTAATAAGTATCCTGGGCCCTCTGGTTTCAAATTGATTCAGTGGTAAATTGGGTTGTAGAGGAGGATGAGTTTCAGTGTTGCTGAATTCTTATGAAAGAGTCCAGGGGATTGTAGAGAAGCATCCTCTCAGGCTAGGGGAGCACTGTTTTCCAGATAGAAGTCACCACAAAAGCAATTCTCTTACAGAAAAATGACCTTCTTGCTTCCCTCACGGAGGAGAGTGCTTTCTTGTCTCTATCCCTGCTTTTCAAAAAGCATTGAAGTTTATGCCAATGCACATCTCTACCTCTGAACCCCACACTAGTTATTTTCCCTTGACAAGATGAAGGAGCACACAGACATCCATATTTACCAGACAGATGCCATGTCAAAGCCAGTGTTTGCATTTACTGTTGCTCTTGGGCTCATCTCTGAAGGTTTCCAAGGTCTTGCTAGGTACTCAAATCCATGGAACCAAAATTCTTCTTTGCTGTATTGCCTTTCACATTTACACAAAAGGCTGTTAATTGTGACAATTAATATTTGATTATTTTAATAATAAATATGTGTGCATTTGATTAATTCATGTGTAAATTGAGTTATCAGAACGTGTTTTGTTTTATCTCTGCTCTTATCTGAATATATCAAACCTACAAACAAAGCCCAAAAGAATGTTCCTGGCAATCTCAACCACAGGGTGTTCATGTGTTCCACTGTCCTAACAAATATTGGAGCACTGATTTGAGTGAGAACAGATCAGTAATATTTTAGTAATCACTGTATTTAGTGAAAGTATTACCTTTTTATTTCTTTCCTTCACTCTCTCAGTATAGGTAACTGATCGATTTCCTCCTGGACAGATGTTTTTTATCCCAATTTAAAATATATTAGCATAGTGTTCTAAAAGGTCCAGCATTTTAAGGTATTTCATGTTTACATTTTACACACATCTGGGTGAGACAACTATAGCTGACACTCATTACTGCATGTTTTACTCTTCAGCAAAGAGAAAATAAGGAACAACAGGAAAATAAGGAATGAAAAATTTTGCTGGGTATTCAGTTTCTGTTCTGAATCTGAGTGTACTGTTGAGTATTGCTACCTAGCTCACTCATACACTGCTTTCAGGATTATTACATAATTTTTTAAATGCTACTTTAAAAAGTACTTTTAAAAGTACTACTGCTAATGAATCGTCTCAATCCTCCTACAGTGAGGAGGAAGAGGAACTGGTCCAGTCCAAGTGTTGCTCTACTGGAAAATATTCTACACTGTCTTTTGTGAACTCTGTCAAATGCCCAGTGCTTTTTCAGAATTTGTTCCTCCACTCCTGCTCAGCCTGGGTGCTTTCTTCCCACTGCTTTTCCTCATGTGTTAGGGTACAGCCAGGGACAGTGATATGACATATTGCAGATAACATCCTAACATATTAAATAAGGATGTTCAAACATAGTGACAGATCCCGTTGTATGATGATACATCAGGGCAGCTCAAAGATAAGAATTTTAATATATTCTATTATAGAATCACTTAAGCTGACTAAGTGATAGCTGTGGGGGGAATGGAATAGCTTGTAGCTTCTGGAAAGGGTTAAGAGACCAGAAATGAGAAAGAAATACCTGGATGCTACAGGGAGACAGAGGTAGGACTAAGCAAAATAAACCTCTGGAAAAAAATATATTCTTGATCTCTTTGAGTAATACATGATACAGCAAATGTAAATTTTTTATTATGTGGAGGATGAGATGTTCTCAACATATGTGACCTGCAAAGACAATATCTTTCTGAACTGTCCCAAGAAACAACTTTTCCACTGTTTCTCTGAGGATAGGCTATGAATACTTACAATTAGATCACAGAATCTCAGAATGGTTTGGGTTGGAAGGGGCCTTTACAGATCACCTAGTTCAACCTCCAACTTCAACAAGCAGGACCATCAACTAGTTCAGGTTGCTCAGAGTCCAGTCCCACCTGACCTTGAATGTTTCCAGGGATGGAGCATCCACCACTTCCCTGGTCAACCTGTTCCAGTGTCATTGTAGGACATGAAAAAAGATGAGAGACTCCAAATATTTCAGAAGGCAAAAAGCATAGAAAAAAAACTTTATTGTCTGATTCTTACTACCTTTTTATAAGGTGTTCTGATACAGACTTAACATGATTGGTGAATAGGAACGACACTGTCACCCTGTGTTTTTAAAGTTTATCTTAGCCTTCTGTTGTTTATAGTATGGATTCAGATTTTCTCACAGTCTTTTCATGTAAACAGCCTTGTTTTTGTAACTGCTTCCTTTTGTTTTGAATTCCTTTCTGGAGGAGGAGACAATTAATAGACTTTTGTCTTGACCAATGTGATTGGAGAGGTGGTCCCTTCATCCTCCAATCCACAGCCATTTCTCAAATAGTATATAAGTGATGTAAAAATAAACTCACCCTCTTTTTCTGCCCTTAACAGCTCAGGTGTGTTGTTCTTTTGCATCCTATTGTGACACGACACCTCTTTCATCCCGTTGGTTAAACCAGAGAAACAGCTAAAATGTTTTGAGAACTAGAAAAGTAAAACACTACCTGGAGAAAGATTGTTTCGAGAAAGGATAGCTGTTTGCCAAGATTTGTTTTGAGAAGAAGCTTTCTTAAGAATTTCTCCCTTGGGAGAAAATTACCAGGCTAAAATCTCTCAGACCCAGAAATATCAGGCTCACATCCCGGTGCCTCACCACCCTCTTTTTCACATCTAATCTAAATCTACCCTTATATAACTTAGAACCATTATACACTGTTCTATTACAACAGGCCCTGCTAAGAAGTGTGTCTCCATCTTCCTCATAAGCCCCCTTTAGGTACTGGGAGGCTGCCCTAAGGTGTCCCCAGAGCTTCACTTCTCCAGGCTGAACAGCCCCACCTCTGTCAGCCTGTCTTTGGAGAGCTGCTTCATCCCTCTGATTAGCTTTGTGGCCCTCTTCTGGATCTGCCACAACCCATCTTTCCTACACTGAGGACCCCAGGGCTGGATGCAGCAGTCCACGTGGGATCCCACCAGAGTGGAGTACAGGGGCACAATCAACCCCTGGACCTGCTGTCCACCACAGATATTTTGGTGGCATCAGCTTGCCTCATTTTTCTTAAACCTCTCCATCTCAGTCCTTTTCATTTCTAAATTTCCTTAGATATTCATCATTGGGAATGTTATCAACTGTTTTAAAATGTATTTTTTTTTTAGGCTGCTAAGTATTTTTCCATTTTAAGTTAAATTTTAGCCCCAGAGAAAGCATCCACCAGAAATTTGACTTCCAGACTAAGAGAATATCTTTCAGAATTAATCATTAAGTACAACTGAAGATTTTAAGCATGTGAAGGGTATTTCCTTTCAAATTAAGAAAGGATCTCTTTACCTTTCCTTTCATAACAAAGATATCATGCTTTCACCTAGATCTACAAGCCACTTTGCTTAATGAATTTGAATGGTCAAAAGTATTTACTTCCATGATATCTGGAAAGAAAAGCAGTGTTATGGAATCTGATTATAAAGGAAGAGCCAGTTTCATCATTGAGGACACATAACTAAATTCAGAGCTATTACATCAGTGTCGAATTTGGCTCTAAGTACTGAAAGCACCATGATAACTGTATTTATATTTGGCTTTCATATATACTTAAGTCTGGCAAGTGTATCTTGTGGGCACCTGTTTGACGCAGAGATTTATGGAGAATGCCAACATTTGGTCTTGATATTTAAAAACAATTTGTTAATTGTCAAGAAAAGTAAACTGTTAACATCTTTATTTACTGATGAGACAACACGTCAGTACTGGAACCTATTCAAAATGGACAGCCATTTATTAGTCTCTAAAGCACTGAAGTTTTTAAACTGCAGCCTTTTTTTTCCTTTTGAGTTTTGATTTTGCTTATGAACAGTCCTTAAGTAGATGCTTTGTTTTAGCAAAGGGTTACATAGCTTCTTTTCTATTAAATGTCATACATGGCTTGTGCCAGAGGGAGATTTTGGACCCCAAAAAAAGAGAAATGAACTCCCCCTGATTTACTGTTCCCTTCTATTCACTCCCTTTTCTTCCATATTATGTCTTACTGCATCTCAAACCTACGGCTTTCAAAGTTACAGATTTTATGGTTTTGGTTGTAGGTATGTGTCGTGGTGCTGGAATTATTTTACAAAGCTGAAATTACAGAACCAGCCCCATGTGCCAGGTAGACCTGTATCAGCAGGCAGAGAGGATTATCAGAAAAGAGTGTGGTGAAGATGGACTAAACAAAGGGAGGAGCAGTCACACACAGCCATACAGGCAACCTGGTGGAAGGCACTTCCAAGGAAATCAGAGTTTCTGCCCACGCGTGAGTGCAGCTTTGAACTGGTTCCCTTGAGCACCCGATAACAAGCTTCCTGGAGGTCAGCGTGGTCTTGGTGAGCTTTTGGATGAGCAGCTTCATGGCTCTTTGTTTTCCAGATCAGGAGTTTGAATGCAGATCAATCCGTGCACACGAGCTGCGACCACACCGCTGAAAGCCGCGTCGTCAGAGAGTCGCCGTGGTCCCGTTTCACAGAAAGGTCACAGCCAGCGTGTGCACCTGCCTTGGAAGAAATGAGAGCATGGCTCTAAAATCCCTATATCCCAGCAGCCTGGTTCCTTCTCCAGCTCAGCCCCTCATGTTCTCCCTCTAAAGTTATTTCTTGTCTCTCCCTCATCTTGTCCCTCCATTTGCAGAGCGTGTTATTTTTGTAACTGTCTTCTTGCTCCTTCCTTGGGTAAAGAATGCCAAGGAAAACTGGTTTCTACATAATACTACTTTGCATATATTTAATGTGCATTACCAGGAGCAAGGGAAAGGACAAATATGAGCCCCAAGTATGAGTCTGGTTTAGATTTGCAGCAAATCCCTCTCAGTTTGCTCCTGTGATCACTTTCAGTCAGTGATTTTTTTTTTTGCGAGTGGACTTTTGAGCAACATGTCACTTTGTTCTTTACAGTGCTGTAAATTTAGTTTACAGTTTAAAGAAATAAAAAAAAAAAAAAAAAGAAAAAAAAGAAATGTAAAATAAATTTTCAAATCCAGAAGCACAATGTGTATTTTACTTTGTTCTGGAAGCACCATCACTTGGGGAAGAAGGATGAATTTTAGGCTGAATCACAGGACTACACATCCAGCCCCTCTTTCCAGATTCATCTTTAACTGTACAGCCCTACCTCTACATGC
>WAAE01016091.1:198039-201583 GCA_013400495.1 Nicator chloris
TCTGAGACGTTTCTGCCTCCTCTCTTGGGGAATAGAAATAGGTTTTGACCCTGCTGGTGATTCTCATGTGGGTCTGCCCCATACTTTGGGCAAGAAGAAGGAGCAGTCCTTGCAGTCACCCTGCTGAGCTTGGCAGGAGCTGGGGCATGTAGAATGTTCCTGCAGGCAACTGAGGAGCTGGGCTGGCACAGGGCACAGCTTTGGGGTGGTGGAGGTGGGTGCTGTGAGTGTGACAAGACTTTTTGAAAAGCGTAATATTTCACAGAACGTGCCCTTAGAGTAAGCACTCCCACAGTGCTTGGGCTCCCAAGGAACAGATTAAGGCCATGGCTGCAGGTTTAAGTTCTTTGATGGAAGCTACTGCCTGCTGGATGGGTTGATAAGGTATGTAGCTTAAAAAAAGAAAAATCTTATTATGAAGATGAGATGCCATTATATCGGCTATTGTGGCCCAAGACCTGATGTTTCAGGCTGCAGCCTGAAAATTAATACCTTAAATAGTGGTATGACAGTCATGTACAATAAATTCAGGTTGTAACCAGCTGTGAGGCAGATGGGATATTTGCAGAGTCAAAAACCCCCTAAACTTAGTAATGTAGGATTTACATTAGCTTTTCTTGTTATTTGGGGCTACTTCTTCAAGACATAAGACATCAATTTTAAGGATATTTCTTCTGAATTATGTTTAATTTCACACCCCAATAAGAGTTTGCCTTAACTCTATTTTTGTTGCTCTCTGGAGAAATGCTTTTTTTGTTTTGTTTAATCAAAATATTTTCCTAAATATATGATTCGTCCAAAGTATTTTCATCTGTGTTCTGGACAACACTCAAAAGTTAGTAGGAGCACTGTAACCCTTTAGCACTGTCTTCTACCTTATTATAGACCTTCTCTAAATCAGTGTGATAAAATCAGTGTGATAATGTGACTCTGTTATAGAGCACTCAGTTTGCAGTGACCTTAGCCAGAGAGACAGAAAGTCGTGGTCATTCAGGTAGGGGAGGAGCTCAGGGGTCCAACTTCCTGCTCCAAGCAGGGTCAACACTGAGTTCAGACCAGTTGCAGCCCTGGGCTTTGCCCAGCTGGTCAAGGTTGAAAACCAAGGTTGAAAAATCAAAGCAGCAGAGCTGTAGAAGACAGGAAGACATTAGTGCTGATAACTGGGGACAAAAATATTTTACATTTTAGTGACTTAGCATGTTTAAGCTTAGCACAGGCTCATTCTTTTATCTCATGATGCTGTGCTAAAATCATCTTGGCAAAGCAGGTGGCCAAGAAGGGTGTCAGCAAAGAAGCAGCTGCAGTCTCGTCATTTAGTCTCAGAAGTGCCTTCCACTTCCTTATTAAAGGGGCATATAGGGCAGTGATAGTGTGTTGGAAGGACTCCCCCCTCGTTTGCTGGGGCCACAGCTTGCCTTTGGAGCTGGCACTGAGCCTGCCCCCTCCCCAACACCCTCACACTCCAGCTTTTCCCTTTCTGTGGCACAGTGTTTCATGTATTGCCCCATTAAAACACTTTCCTTTGTTAGGGCGTTCTCATTCCTCTTTAATTATGTCCTCCAGAGTGGCATTCAAGGATAGGTTATTTTCCTTCTTTGTAGAGGATGTGGAATAATTTTCCCAAGGCAGTTTTAACTTCCCCTTTCCTTTAGTAATCCTAGTGTTTTAAATTACTCCTTTAATCACCGTCTCAATGTAATCACCATGCAATAACCTGTCCTGTGATTCTGACTCAGGAAAAAGAACTTCCCCTTTTCTGTGGCTGAGGAGGTGACTGAGAAATGACCAGTTTGTGTTTTGCTTTTTAAACATTTTATTAATTGTGCAGGGGTTTTTTTATTTCACCTACTTTTTAAGGAGGAAGGATAATGTTTCGTGGATGCTTCAAATTTCCCTTCTTGTTTTAGGATTTTTGATTAACTCCTCAGTTTTAATGATTATCATCCTCTGCAGAATTCACTTCCATTAAGAACCATCTTTTCCAGATCTGATTAAACTCTCTTTCTTTAGCTCTTGTTGAGCCCTTTGTGATATGTGGAATCCAGCAGGGCTACAATTAACCAGCTCTGGTCCTCAGAGAGTAGCTTGAAACCACCTTTTAAAAATCCTATAGAAATGAATTAAATGTGTGTTCTCCATCTCTGTGAAGTGGCAATGCTTACGATAATAGACACCACACTTTTCTAAGAATACATGGGACAGCCCTTTTTTTTGCCTACAGAGACAGTTCAACATATTCTTTCCTAGGTGGGCTTCAGTTTCATTCTTTTCCACTAACTTTGCTTTCACGGATCCCAAACAAAGATAAATACTTGGTAGGGATGTTCAACATTTGTTTCTGGACTATAGTTTTTGCACTGCCAAATTACAAGCTTTGGCATGCGATAAGCCCGGTACAATTGGTTCAGAAAATTTTAGATACCATGTGATTTTTTCTCACTTCTTTTCTGCAGCTTGCACTCACAGTTCTTTATTTCAATTCAGTCAATTTTCAGCTATATCCATAGGATGGCAGCTTTGCATGGAATGTAGATGGCACTGAAATGAATGGTGAACACCTCTGTGAATGAGTCACGAAGACAGAAAGTAAAACTTGCTTTTGCAGATGACAAGAAATTGTTCCCATAGCATTCCCAACCTGTCTTGAGGAAGGGGCTTGGTTCTTTGTCCATTTTTAAAGGCTTGGGAGTGTGTGACTACAGGGAGCAGAATGCCTTCCCTATTTGAGAGGACTTCTACAAAATCTGTCTTGAAGGAAATCCAGACTCCTTGCCTTTGGCTCTGGAGATATCAGAGGATTTGCCAGCAAACTTTGTTAATCACAGAACTGTTTTCAAAGCTCACATGAATCTGACTTTGATCTTTTTGATCTGAGACATATTATTCGAAGAAAGAAGCCTAGGTGTTTGCAAAGCATGTTCTGAAAGCAGAACCCACCTTGCCTACAGACTAAAACATCCAAATGCACACAGTAAAACCATTTGGAAGGACATGGGAATGTGCAGTGGAATAGCTGGCACTAGCATGGAGTTAATGCTTCTGTCCTCTCCATCCTCTTGGTTTCACAAATAAAAAGATGGGGAGGTTAACCTGGCACTTGTCCTCTCTTAAGTGCAAAAGGACCAGTCCTAGGTTAAAAGCTGACTGGTAATTTATGTATTGGTACCTACTACTGGTAAAGTGATTGTCTGACACTGAAAGACCTATTTCCCAACCAGCTGTTGGTTTTGTCCCAGTTTACTGAGGCAAAACTGACTAAACCCCGTGATAAGAAAGCCAAGCAGGCCAAGCCTTTCAAGTCAGAGATTATGTCTGAGAATGTTGCTGGCTGAGGCCCTGATCAGACTCAATATGCACATGCACAGCAAGCGGCTGTACTGGAGAGCACGGGACAGTCACTCATGCCCAAGTTTTCAGAAAAGAGATTGAGTTCACACACCATACTAGCCAGTTGTGAAAAATCCCATCCTTAAAAATTGCCAAGAAAAAAAAATGAGCAAAGGAAGATATAAGGCTATACTGCTCGCTGGAGCTCTTCTTATGC
>WAAE01016092.1:0-10135 GCA_013400495.1 Nicator chloris
ATTTAATAATTTATAATAAAATTTACTCAAAACTGCTTTTTAATTTGGAAAACTATGTGTAATATATATCTACTCATAACCTTATTTTCTCACAGTGCACGCATAAATTAACTGAATTATGCAACTCTTTTTTACTAGACTTGTATCATTTTCTTGGCTGTTGAAATAAGAGAGTACATGTATGAGTGGCCTCTTATAATTTTGCTTTGATTTCATTCACTTTTTTAATATTGCATTTCTTCTAGCATCAACAGTCCAAACCAATTTTGGCCCTCTGGACAGATGGGCATACTTAATCTTTTGTTGGTTTATTTTCTGGTGATGATCGCTTTGTTATTTTCAGGATTGCATTTACCATGCCAAGGAGATTAAAAGCACTATTATCAGACAAGAGCAACTAACTGTGTCTGTGAACAAATTACCTTATCTGTAATCATTCTTAAAGGATTAGATCACACGCATAGATTTTAGTGAACATCTGGATCATTAATCAGCTTTGGTTTAAATACTTTCATTATTTTACTTTCCACTTGAAATTCCCAAGCAAAAAGGAGAAAAAGTCATACTGACCTCCAACATATGTCCTCACTATCAATTGAGACACGTGGTCCACCAATCTGTTCTGTAATTTCCTGGTAATATAAATATAATACTTTATAGAATTATAGTTCTGTTCACTGTGTTAGCAAAGGCCATCGCTGTGTACAGGAAAATTCAGGCAAAGAAACTGGCATAAAAGTAAAGACAAATCTTGGAAGTGTCATGGCACATTCTACCCTTTTAAAGAGGAAATAGAAAAGTACTCAGATAAAAGGGTGAATGAATGTGGGAATAGTCATGCTCATTTATGTGCAAATTTTATCTTAACATGTAGCCTTTTCTTCATGTGAAGCATACTTTTTTGTTGTCCACATTAAATAGCCATGCAAGAAACAGTTAATTACTTTATTCACATTTCTGTCATTCTAAATATAAGCTTACAGTGAGATGATACAATATATTCCTAAATGTCATAAAATCATAACCTGTCATCAACATATCTGTGGTTTCAGACAAAAATATCAAGAGTACATATGATGAGAACATTGGTTTTTATCACTAAGTCTTATTATACTGCTGAATTGGCTGAAACAAGTGGCACATAGATTTTACCTAAAGCACAGGGACATTCTTCACTCACCATGAGACCAGTAGATATGAGTTATTTCTAGAAAAAGGAACATTTTAGCTGAAATTAGCTGAACACCTTCCGGAGACATCCTGGTTTCACTGTCCCATGCACAGTATGTAGCTATGGACTACAATTAAAGGACTCTAAGAGCTGTATTTATTGTCATTATTGCCACTGAATTGCAAAGAAGTGTGCGTCATTGCAAGAAAATGTTTCTTGCCCGCAGGAGACTTCAGATTTTTTGTGAATAGAAAAAGGCCAATAAGAGGTCAGACCTGAAATATGCTTACTTGGGGTGGAAATTCTGTGATTTTTGATGGGAATAAGAAGGAATAACCTCTATCAGAGGCTGTAGAAGTGCAATGAGAGGAACATTTGAAAATGCAGGGTCAGTATAACTTCTTAGTTTATAGTTTATCATATTAATTTTGCTAGCAATGAGATAGACTATGCATATTTAAGATGGTTGTATTTTTATCAGAGATTTTATTTTCCTTTTGACCAGCTCAGCTGGTCTCAGTCCTCTACTAGAGCTTTTCATTAAAGATTACTTTATTAAATGTTAGCTGTTTCCTTTGCTCCCAAATGCTCATGAGTAAGGCAGGGTCCTAAATAGTGTCAAATATCTTAGCCACCAGATCCATGTATGAAACAGTTCCTAAAGCCTAACTTGGTAACATTGGTCAGCTTGTAGAGCAAATGCCATGCTCTGGTCAGAAAGGACAACATTTACTAGACTACTTAGATGCATCCATAGACACATTTGAAGAAAAAGGGAAGTGACATAAATACTCTTCCAGACATATCCTAGTGCCACTAGGCACTCAGTCTTTAACTGAAAACAGGATTGGCTAAGCCAGGGGAAAAATATCAGATTTTTGTGTAAGTGCACACAAATACATTTACAACCCAGAAATTAGATCTATTACATAGCAGTAGAAATACTGAAGTGCAGAACCTTCTGCAACTTCTGCTTTGATTTGATAGTAATCATTATTAATCAGACTAATTCATGAACTTGATTGTCGAGGATGCTGAAAACAAACTGCTGATGACTGCATGCAAACAATTTTTCTGTCTGTCCCTTCCCAACGACAAGAGGAAACTTCAAAGGAATGTTATAGCACAAGGATACTCTATAAGAGGAGTTAGGTTGTCCTTGCTAAAATGTTATGACAGAGGAGCAGAGTTTTTAGTGTTACTGGTTGAACAAAATTCCATCCAGACTGTTCAGCTAATTGAAACAAGAGTATCTGTTGAGATGGGCTGTGTCTCATGTCTGTACATAGTTTTAGTGTTTGCAAGAAATTTGCAATGTGCATCTTTATACTTCTTCTCTTTGACACTGTGATGGTCTACAGTGAAGCAAAATTCCTTTTTCCTGAAAAATTATTTACTCTGCAATTTTACATGAAAGTAAGCATTTCTTAGAGCAGGCTTATCGTAATTCTGCATGTAGTCTTGACAGCTGGAGAACTGTTATTTCCTTGGCAAAATTAAACCTACAACACTGGGTTCCTTTTCCATAATTTTAGCATAACAGCAGGGTGGAGACATTAATTTGCTAGTGAAACCTTCAGAAGTTTAAAAAATTATTTCTTCTACAGTTTGTAAGTCTAAATCCAAATGTAAGTTTTGGTTTAAATGTTAAAAAAAAAAAAAAAAGCATAAAAGCGATAATTTTAATTTCTTAGCATAATATTCTTCCTTTTAGTTGTTGCAAAGTTCTCACATGAGTTGCTAAATGAAGGCTTTGTTTTATTCCCACCCTGTTAGCAGGCAGGGTCACTGTTGTAGCATTTTGTTTGTATGTGTAGCCATACAGTGCTCCTGCTTCAGAATTATTCTAAGGCAAAGTATGTAGGGGGGAAAAACATCTGTGCTACTGTTCATTACTTTCCGTTTACACAAATCATTCTAATTGTTCTTGCTTGTTTAATGGTAGAGTAAAAAATAAATATTGTTGTGCTGTCAGTCTGTACTTTGATGCAATATCTGATACCGTATGGCCAAATTACCACTCATTATTAATACTAGAAAATGGTGGGTTTAAATGTCCTTCTTATTAAATATATTTTCAGACTTCTTAACATCTTTCTAGGAGTATGCATGATGGATGAATCTGCATATGCCTGGATGAGAGTGTGTCCTAGAAGGATAAACACATTTTAAATTAGAATACTGTGTCATATGACAAAAAAGAACACCTTCTAGACCTTTTTTTTTTTTAATGGATCTCTCTAAACATGGTGTGGCTTCAAACCCAGGCAATTAAGATTTGCTGTTCAGTGCAATACACAATGGGAGGATCTGAAAGGATCCTTGACATAAGCAGAAGTCAGAGCACAGCATCTGCTGTCTTTAACACCAATCCTACAGCAAGAAACTGTACTCCCATGCAATTTCAGTGTGTGTGAGTTAGGTTTGGTAAATGTGATGCCACCAAAAATGGTGCTTTGGAATAGGGAAACACAGAAATAAAGGATGCCCACGCCCTTTGCCTTTTTGTTGGGGCAGTGACCAGCATCTTGGGAATCACGACAAGAGTAATGGCAAATATTCTTTCTGCGTGGTCACAAATCTTCAAGCATGCTCTCTGTTAACCTTTGAGGAAAATGGCAGCTTGAATTGGTGCACTGTCAGTGCACTGTCGCTTCCCTGAACCAGCACAGCTGGCCAGGAAAGAGTAAAAGGTTCCCTGATTTCTTACTTTTCTGTGTCAAGGGAATCTTCATTAAACTTGATCCCTGGGCAGCTACCAGCTGCATCAATGTACTGCAATGGCATAGATTTAGCACACAGATGTATAATTTTTTTTCAGACTCTGCTTTTTCACCCGGTGAAATTCCAAGAATTATCATAAATATACCATTGTCCTTAGTCTATTCCTGATGGAAGGGTAGTACTGAGTCCAGCTGATGCTGTTGTTATAAACACAAACTTCTTCACCTACTCTAGTAGTCTGAGCATGTACTAGCTGAGTGAATAAAAAGTGTTCCTTTGCATTCACTGGGTTGTGTGAAATACAGGTGACTGCTCGCCTCAATTTCTGAAGTGAAGATTCCCACAAAATAAATGTGTGAGATATGTCTGCAATAGTTGTTGCATATGCTGGAAGTCTGAGCAAATAAATGAACATTTTGGAGAGAGTTGGAAGATATAGTTTAATTTATTTTTAAAAGTCTTCCTGCAATTAAAGAGAGATGCCCTTCAATAGTAGATTTATTCTTTGTTCTTTACTAACATATCTTTGAGCTTTTCCCCACTCACAGGGAGAATATTGAAGAAAAACATTAAAGAATTTTTATATAATAATACAACAGTTTAATAATATGTATACTTCTCTTGGGAAGATATTTTCTAGTTCCTTGAATGCATATGACTTGTATGAGATATCTAGAAAGGAATCCAAGGTCCAGAGGCTGCCAAGACCTGCCTATGCAGATGATCGGTCAAAGCAAATCACCTTGTCAATAACTTATCCATTAAACTCCGTGTAGCTTGTCTGTACATTTATTTGGTATCAAAATAGAAACAAGCTGGAGTTTGGCCTTTTTTGTTTATTTGTTTGTTTTAGTGTGGCTATAAATATCTTTGCTGAATCTCAAAACAGTGTTTACACTTTTCCTGCAAGCTAAGCTTCTCAAGAAGTATGTTTTCAAGTATTTCCAAAGTGAAAACATTCTTCACTTCTGAATGTGGTCAAGTACATTTAACAGTGACCAAAAACGTCAGTACATTTTCCCCCTTTTGAGCTGTGATTCATTAAGTTTCACAGCCATATTAGGCAGAAATCTTTTGCAAGACTGAGGAAATCAACCAGAATAAATAAGCAAGATATTAAAAAAAACACCCCAAATTATTTCTATGTTTCAGATGGAAGAATGATTCTTCATTGTTTGATAAGTAAAGGATATTTTTTATTGCATTTAACCTTTCCAGCTTGCTTTGTTTTCCCCAAGTTTCCTTTCCTTGACTCTGTAGGCCACAGCACTAAGGATGCAGGATAGAAAGCGGTGAAATCCTGTGCTTGTCTAAAAGTATCATCAAAATTAAACTTTCATTAAAATACAGAAATTTAAAACCTTCTTTTCCTACATTACATATTTCCAAAACCATAAATTGGCTGTGATCACAGGGTTCCCAGCGAGGAATGTTGGGCTGGAGAGTGGAGAGAGACTTGTTGGCAGCCTGTTTTGAGACTCAAATAACAAGTCACTTCCCTCTCCTTTTGCTTCTTTCTGTCAGAACTGTGGTTGTATCCATCCAGGCCTTATCTTGCAGCTACTTCATGTAGCTGTCTGTGCTTCAGCCCTTAGAAATTGTGTATCAGCCCCTGAGTGGATTAATGCCAAGAGAAGTCTTTGATTAATTCTCTGTCACCTTCCACTCTTTTCCAGGACACAGAACAAATAGGCTCCACAAAGCATCATTTAAAACCTACTGAAAGGAGAAAACACAGTACGGCTTCAAAATGCACTTATGGCTTTTCTGCACATAAAGATAATAACCATAAGATATAAAGAATAACAATAAGCAACTGAGCAGGTGCTGAGCCACTTGTAGTCAAAGGAGTGCTATGGCAGTTTCACATCCAAAAGATCTTCTTGTGGCTTAATGCCAACCCTAATGTATAAGGTTAAAATACCTTGTGTGGTCAATATTTTAACTCTGTTTTCAGAGCTTTTGCAGTCTCTTACATTTGTATTTAAAGTGTGTTTTTTCAGACGGGAAGAAGTAACTTCTATGTATTGTGCATTAGATCTGTGGTTAGAGATAAGACTTCAAGACTAGATTGCATGAACTTAGGAGCTCATTTCTTCTCACTGCTTATATGAATTCTGAGATTTTTTTCCCTTGGTCTTTGTCAAGAGAACCAAATTACAAGCTACTCCCTCAATCTACACGAACCACTTACTCCTTCTTCTTCCTTACTTTTTCTTCTGAACACCATATCAGGTATAGTTATTCTTATTGAAACAGATAGAATGCTTCAAACTGCAGGACTGTTATTCCTACAAAATTCCAGCAACCTCTTCAGTGTTGCAAAAGATTTTCACCTAATACAGCTCTGCAGCTGAACGAATCCCAGCCCAAAGCCAGGTGGCATATGTCTCGTGACTATGCATTCTCATAAATACAGTACGGCAGAAGCCTGAATGGAAACACATCTTTTTCAAACCATCTGTTCTTACAGATATCTGCAACAATAAAGAAAATAAAGGCTTTAAATGCTGCTATGCTGTTTTAAACCTTAGAGGCATTTCCTATCTCTCTTTATTCTGAGATGCTCTCAATTTGTTTCACTTGGAAATAGCTTAGCTGCCATGTTTGTTGCTGTTCTGTTTATGAGCTTTGGAGAATCTGACTATAGCTGGCTTCTATACATATAAATATTTATAAAACAGAACATTTACCATGGTGGAAAGTGCCAGGTTGCTCTCTGGTGAATGTAGCTTGTCTTTGTACATTTTATAGTGGCTTACAGGGTAAAGCCTTTCACCTTATTTCTTCTTTCTTTATTTGAGGGATGTTGCGTGTGATCTGTTGAAAGACAACACTGCAGCAGCTCCCACAAAGTTGATACTCCTTAAATACTTCTTATTTATTTAATTTCATCACATCACTCTTATGAAGTCTTCACTGTAAAAATGCTCAGTTGGAACAATATTCCTAAGTATCTTACTTGGGTTGAATCTGTTGTCTTGTTGAGGATATAATCTTTTTCCTCTGTTGCAGCCAGTGAATGCTAAAAAAAGGAATACTATGGCACTTTCACATCCAACAATTCTTCTTGAGACTGAAATATAATGAATAAGGTTAAAATAACTTCTTGTGTTTCATATTTTAACTATGTTTTCAGAATCTCTGTAGTCCTCGAATACATTTGTATTCGAATATAGAGATTCTCCTAAAGTAAAAGACAGATGAAAACTCTCAGAAATTCAAGGTATAAACCAATATATGAAACTGAAATGCAGTGATATAAATTGTTCTCTTCCCCAAGGACTAACAAAGAGAGAAACAGCAAACAGAGCTACAATTTCTAATCTAGAAGGTCGGTATTAATCCACTGGTTTATCTGAAATAGTTAAACCTACGGGCCACATATTTGGCAAGAAATTCTGCTTAGGCATCAAAATGGGCAGGAAGGAAAGGCACCACAGGCATCATCCCTAATTATCCAACTGGCAAGTTTTTTTCTGCCTATAACTACCTAACAGCATGAATTTGCAGGAAACACGTTCGGTCTCTCTTTCCGTCGTGTCTCGTTGTCAGCAGGGTGATAGAGAAGGGGAAGGTTGCTCTTGACCAGCCTGGAAAAGGTGTCAGCCTCTGAACCATGAAACATAATTGCCCTTTTCACTCAGGGCCGGAGGCACGGGCTGGAAGAGAGAACTTTCTGCCCGAGTGTCTTCTCCCGGGGAAGGGAGAAATGAAATGTCACACCAATTATCTGGGCAGTGGCCAGTGTGAGGGAAGCTGGCTGCTGCTCCGTGAAGCTGCAGCCAGAGCCCCAATTACTGAATGAGGCCCAGGAGGATTTGCTGTGCTGTGGCCCCGAGCTGGGCTGTCAGGCTGCACACAACAGAGCGCAGCACACACGGGGTCACCAGGTGTGGCTGCAGCCCCGTGGGGCTCTGAGCCTTCCGTGGGGATGGACCAGGGCATCCTGGCCTAAATCAGCCTCTGCTTTCAAAACACAAAGTCATTTTGGTGGCATTCAGGATCAGTCCCCACGAAGGATGTGAAATTGCATGTCTGCAGCTGATACCTGAACAGTGATGGAGCTTGGAGTGATGCCTGCTGTACAAAAAGCTGTGCTCTGCTTCAGTGCTGTTTTGGTGGTGGGAGGAAAAAAGTAATTCAGCACATCAAGAATGTTTAAACAAGAAAAGGTTTTTGACTACTTCAGCAAAACTCGATCTGACAAAAAGTATAACTGAATGTGAAATATAATAGACTATTGTTTTATCAGGAAATTAAATCTTTTGGGGAAAAAAATTTCCAGTTTTTGAGTCGGACCAGGTCGTTCTCATCCAGATGTATTATATCCAAATTATGTACTTTTCTGGTGCATGAAAAAAAATTTGCATTGTGATACAGTCAATTAATATTCACAGTTTTCAGCAGGTGTGCTAACTTCTCATATGACAGTGGGGCGTTCTGCTAAGTGCTGTGACATGACAGCAGCTGTGATAAATGGAGCTGAGATATTAAAATCTTCTAAGCAGCAATGATATTCCAACTGATAAAGCACCAGTTTAAAAAAATGGATTTATTTAGAGTTTCTCAGACAGGTAAACAGCCAAAGGAGTCCAGCAAGACACATTACAGGTGATAAAATGGTTAACGGTGTGTCACAGCTTACTATACTTCCATATATTTCTCTTCATTTCCCTCAATAATATTTAGTATATGCTCTATAAAGCATTCTTTTTTATCAAGTACCCTTTTAAATGTATGGGCTCTTGGGGAACACATAGTAGAGAAAGAGGGGTTTTTTTACCTGAGACAGTCTAGATGTATGAAATAAATCCAACAAAGCAATAAATCCTACCTTCTATGGTAAAAAATAATGAAATAGTAAATTTCAAGAACATTCAAAATCTACTGCAATATTTTTAAGATTTGTGCCATTAGTTCTTACATTTTCTGCAAATCACTCTCTAATGCTTAAAGAAAAACATTTATGCATTATATTGCTGATGAACTTATAAAACATGACGTGGAAATATGGAAATAGGGGTTATATGAATCCTTAGAAAAGTTATACCTGACCTTCTCATCAAAAAGTTTTCCACCAACTATTGCTTGACAATATTTAAATTCTTAAATTAAAATAATAATATTAAAATTAATATTTTTCAACATTTTAAGAAGTCAACGATATCTTTTTTATCATTTAGCAAATTAAAATTATTTGTAAAAAGACTCTCATCTGCAAATAATATTGGGGGGGTTGGTTGGGTTGTTTTGTTATTTGCTGTTTTGCTTTTTCTAAAACCAAAACCAACTAGCTTAATATATAATATTAAATGTTGTATATAGTGACAAAAATAAATTAAATAGCAGACTTTAGAGAGACACAAGAAACAAAATTTGAATAAATATTTTATATCACCCATCAGGATTTGAAAAAATCATCACAGGGTCTACTTGTCTTTGGAAATGCACATTTACTACCATTTAATTAACAGACAAGTCCTATTGTGATAATTCTGCTTTCTAATTGCTTCTAGTTAGGCAGGAGCCAGAGCCATTACAAGATGATGCTAATGGGAGGAAAATAAAAGAGGCTGTGTTTGAAGAGGTGCTCCCTTTTGTCACTAAAAAGGACTGTACTCCATCCATGTGCTTTTACCTTTGAGCATCAAGGAGTAAAGGAGGTAGCACAGTGATTGCTGTTACTACAGAATAATGGAAAGAGTGTTTTACCCTCTGTGTGACATTCCAGGCAGAAAGATTAGAAAGCTGGAATCCTCCCAACCCTGTTCCTACTACATCACAGGTGGATTGAGCAAGGGACAGATCGTATTAGTGATTTGATATTGATTATAATTTGAAATTATTCTCACTGGTTTCATAGCTTCTAGTTGGTAAGTTAAAGATATGTGCATATTAGGCTCTTGTTTGGCAAAAATAGGGCATCAAAAGAACTGGAAAGGATTTTGTGTGAAATCACAGGAGTGACTACAGTAGATGTAAACTCTTTGATCAAACGGTGATACTCAGTAAATCAAAAACCACATTCTACTTTGGGGAAAGGAGGAAAAGCTTTCTGTCAGATGGTGCCCCTGTTCTTAAACTTAGCAAAGAATGCTATTTGCCTGCTTCACGCAGTTCAAAGTTAAAATACTAAAACAATGCTTCCTTTTCCTCCAATCCACTTCTTGCAAAGGAGCTGTCACATAAAACAGCATGCCCTGTAGGGGTTTTCCTTTCTTTTCTTTTCTTTTCTTT